>APFE030390853.1:0-31101 GCA_000404065.3 Pinus taeda | reverse complement strand
TGACTTGCTATTACTCTTCGCGTTGACCGTCAATTTCTACCAGTTAATTGTTGTTTAACCAAAGTTTATATTAGGCACTTTGTGTGCAAAAAAACTTTAACCAAAGTTTTTTGTTTAACCTCTTATTGTCGGCCTCACGTGGCCCGATGTGCGCTCAACTCAATTTATCCTAAGTTCTCCGTGGTGCCTGTTCTCCGTCTGCGCGCAACTTCATTTATCCTAAGTTTTTTATCCTAAGTTCTCTTTGGTGCCTCTCTCTTATCCAAAGTTTGAAAGTTATGCTATTTTCTGGCGGACAGGTTTTTAATCCAAAGTTTGGTAAATTTGTTTCTGCCACATGTCTATCTGCATGCATGCAACTCTAGTGCTATCTACAAGTCAGCAAGCCAGTTTATTATCGATCCCAACCTTGGGTTGATTCTTTCTTTCGACCAACAGTTGGATTCTATCGTCCAGAACAAGCCATTTTATTATCGATCCCAACCTTGGGTTGATTCTTTCTTTCGAGCAGCGGTTGGATTCTATTGTCCAGAACAGGCGGTTGATTATCATGTAATCTCAGTCACGGGGAAATTAGCTACGAAAGGGCGCAAGTTATGGTAAGGTTTGTGACCTAGACTACAATATTATTGTTACTGTTTTTTTGTTAAGTACTTGACAAGAGATTTGATCCAGTACAGAGCTTGGAGATGTTAATACGACACATTTGTTTGTCATTGTTGCCAGGGTGAAATATAGCCTTCAGGTAAGGGTAGCTGGTCTGAGTCGCCGGCTAAACAGGTGGAGACTACACATAAGCGGATTGATTACTTTTGACAAATCCAAAAGATTGATTGATCGGTTGGCAACGCTTAACTAATTCAAATACAGCTCAACAAAATCCTTCGTAGACGCTAATGAGAAACGGCACAGCTCACGTAACAGGTAAATTATATGAAAGTCAATACTGGTTATATGTCATGCCATTCGCACTTGAACGTATGGTTTCACTCACTCAGTGCATTTGTTAAAATAAATAAGTTTAAAACCATCGGCACAGGTAATTGAAGAAATTGTGGTTGGAGTAACTCTCGGACATAATTCAATCAATCCGTGGCCTGAGTAATTTTCAGACGCACATAATTCAATAGTGTTTGGAGTAATTTTCAGGCATACTGAATTTTTATTTGGGATTAGATTATAGAACTCCTCCCCACCTAACCTTTTAGTACTCGGAAAGTTGCCAGTACACATTGAATTTAATTTTGATGTTTCATTTCAAGAATATTTAATAATTGAATAATCAAAAGTAATGTTAATATTTTTATTTCATTTTCCAGTTTAATTTTAGATACTTTGGGAATAGGCCATCAAGATAAGAATGAAGTAAGCAGGGAAAAGAGATGTATATTTTTTTCAGTTTAATTTTAGATATTTTGGGAATAGAAAATCAAGATTAAAATGGAGTAAGCAAAAAAAAAGAGATGTATATTTGTTTGAGTTCATTTTTCTCTGTTTAATTCCAAAATATTTTTTCAATGTAATTTTAGATATTTTGTGAATAGAAAATCAAGATAAAAATGGAGTAAGCAAGAAAACCTTAATAAAAAACTCAACTAGAAATGCATCCATTTTGTTCTTTAATTTCCTCTGCTTTAAATGCAATTTTTTTTTTCTTTAACTGTTTTTATTTACTGTAGCCATTTATTTTTTAAAAAATTCAACCTAAAGACTACATAATAATAATATGAAATTAAATTCCGCCTCTATTTCCTATAAACTTATTTTCTGAAATTATTTTACACACCATCATTTTTCTCTGAGAATGATCATTTCTGAAAATCATTCCAATGTTACCTCGCCTCCATTTAATCATTTCTGAAAATCATTCCAATGTTACCCTCTCCTCCATTTTGTGACTCTAATCATTTTTGTTTTTCCAAGATCGAACCATATCTCTCTCTGTCATTATGGAATTATATGTTCCTCGCTTTCTTCCTTCGCCGCCTCCACACGTCTTATTTCTTATCCTGGCTGCCTGCTGTGCCTCTTTAATCTGCTTCTCGTTATACCCAATTCTTATCAAATTTGTAACTGGCAAGAAAATATTTACCATAGAAAAGTCTGTTTTCTACATCTGTATATAGTAAATTGTAACAAAAAAACATTTTTCAAATCATTAATTAAATGCAGATTGTATTAGTTTTTCAATCACATACCTGAACTGCAAGCAAAGGAAGAGACTGGCCGTCTGCACAAATAGAATGGTTCAGAGGAAACAGCGGTTCCTGAGGACTTTTGTGAAGGAGAATCTGGTCAAGGGTGGCATCTGCAACGACCTCTGTAAATTAGGCACCCTCGTCATTGCATTCCATATTTAGAAAATCGTCGGGCCCAATCTGCGAGCAAAAGGGTAAAAATGAAGGATCAGCTTTCTGTTCTAGAAGCAGTGTTCCTAGGAGAGCCTTCGGATTAGGGTTTGTAGAATTCTATTTTAATGGACTTTTGCCGCATCTTCCACAAAGCGCTTCAGATTTTGAACCCACCTGCATTTTAACACTCATTTTTGTGGATGACCTTTCAAATTTAGGACCCACCAGCGTTTTAACACTGCTCTGTCTTGAGGCACTTTCAGATTTAGGACCCACCTGCATTTTAACATTGCTCCATGCGGATGAACTTTCAGATTTAACACTGCGGTGTGCGACTGAACTTTCAGATTTTACACTGCTTTGAACGCCAGGTATTTCAGATTTTACACTGCTTTGGACGCCAGGTAGAGGATAGAGAAGCTGTGAGATCGACACAGCAGTTGTTGTATTGAGAAAACGCAAGGTGGAGTGCACACATGGTGCATGCAGGCCAGCCATGCTACCCAAAAGTTTTTTAATCTTTTACTTTTTTAATATTTTATTTCAATTATTAATATTTAATATTTTATTTTATTTCAATTAAAAACCAACAACGGACTAGACTTTAAAGCTATGATTATGGCACTCAGCAAATTGCTCGTAGCATGCCGCGTGAATCCACCGAGTACTGGACTCTAGATCGACGTCCAAATGGCAACCACGTAGATGGCATTCTCTTTATTTTGAAATTCCCCTTAAATTCCATTAGAAGGCAGGTTTTCTTTTGGATTTTGACGACCAGTCGAGAGAGAAGTTTTGGCGCTCAGCTGAACGTTGTCAACCTCCAAGTCGCATCCAGCTTTATGGAGCATGCAAGTTGACGTCCTATCTCAGGCTGTCCAGTGCGGAAGCCCCTATCTCAGTTTACAAATAAGCGCCTATCTCAGTGTTCATGTGTTCAGTTATATTTTTAACATTCACATTTTAATATTTTAATTTTCTAGAGGAAGTTTGAAGGTTGAGATAGTGCATTTGAAGCATAGTTACCAAGTTCGAATTCGAATTCGAATTCGATTCGATACGATAAAAATTCGAATGAAAAAAATTTAATTCGCAAAAAATTCGATAATAGACATCATAAAAACATTTTTTTTTATTAATTTTTTTCACAATTTATTTTGAATTATCAAAAATTTTTATTAATTTAAATAATATAACAGCTTAATAAATAAAATTATCTAAAAAATTATTATTCATCTTCTCTCCAAAACACCATATTTCATAAATAAAAACTAATACTTAAGATTAAGTTAATTCATAAATTTAGGTTTCAAAGATTGAAAAAACAGAAATTTTCTAATATCAATTTTACCTTCTATTTTGTTTTGCCTTTTTAACTTTTCATTTTTCTTCTTTATATATGTCATCTAAAATCTATTTATTTCTATACAGAAAATCTTAACTAATTACTTAATTTTACCTTCTATTTTGTTTTGCCTTTTTAACTTTTCATTTTTCTTCTTTATATATGTCATCTAAAATCTATTTATTTCTATACATAAAATCTTAACTAATTACTTAAAATTAAGTTACTTCATATATTTAGATTTCAAGATTGAAAAAACAGAAATTTTCTAATATCAATTTTATCTTCTATTTTGTTCTGCCTTTTTAACTTTTTATTTTTCTTCTTTATATATGTCATCTAAAATCTATTTATTTCTATACATAGAATCTTAACCCTAACATAAAGCGACCTGCATGGACAGATATTCGCTAAACATTCTTTATTCGAGCAAGGGAAATTAGAAATATTCTCTGGTCATTGGAAATAATAAAAGTCTCACCCTCCTTAATAATACCATAATAAAAGTCTCACCCTCCTTAATAATACCAAGTACATCCACGTCAGCTCTATTATTTGGGAAAAAAAAACAAACCGAATATATTTCCCTCGAATCGAATTTAACCGTATAGTCACCGAACCGAATCGAACTGCCAAGTATTCGAATTTTTCAAGCCGATTCGGCCGAATTTGGTAACTATGATTTGAAGTGGTTTTAAAAAAAGTAAGAATGGAGATAATTATTGAACGACATTCCAATTTTCAATTTGAATCTTTTTATTTATTTCAAACCTGTATATTTATTCATATTAAAATGAAGTAACTAATAATATCAAAAGTAGTTTAATTGGTAAGTGCTAAATTGGAGTATTATGTACAACAAACTGGTGGTTCAATTCCCAAGTAACAAATTCTACCCTAAATTCTACCCTATATATATTCCTTGTTGAATGACTCACATAGCAGTGGGGATACTATACCTGGTTGGGATTGAATAGTGAAAACTTAAGACTATTCTCCAGACGATTGTCTAAATTACACGAGAGAGTGAATTTGTTCGTCTCATCCCAATTACTGTAACGCGTATGGTAAACAGGGAAAGAGCTTTGACATGGCATGGTACTATTTTACGCCCATTTACATCAGGAAAAAAAATTGCGAATATAGTTAATATAACGCGTATGGTAAACAGGAAAAGAGCTTTGGCATGGCATGGCATGGTACTATTTTATGCCCATTTTACATTAGAAAAACATTTGCAAATATAGTTAATATGAGTAGGGATGATTCAACAAATACACTAATACAAGACACATCATCTCACAGCTATCGTCCGATTAGCAATTGGGTTGGGTCGAACAGTGATCAAGAAAACCTGCCAATTTCTTTGGCATCGACTGTCGTGCCCCTTGATCGATCAATGAATGACTACGAAGCCTTTATTTATTGAATAGGTTTGGTTTATGAAGGCAGGTATACCCGATTCAATAACACTACTATTTACCTAATTAGTGCGTGTGCTTTGGCTTTGCGGATTGTGTGGGTTTTCATGCATATATATATATATATATACACACACACAGAATGTACCACAAACTGCAATATATCAATTGCTTATAATCTTCTGGCTTGAATACTGACTTATCCTCATTACTGGTAGCTGTTTTCCATTTCGAATTTGAAGAATGGAGCGTATTATCTACAAGTGCACGAAAAATACTCATGCGCTACTTCTTCTAATGGCAGCCTTACTTTTTGCGAGGATCAGCGACAATGTAAATGTTGCTGCTGCCACCAGAAAAATGAAGATAGAAGATGTAGATGTTAATAATGATGATAGTTCTCCCGTTGCCAGTGATCCTGTAAGTAACTAAATCGATTTTTATTCTCTTAGAATTTGTGTTTACTCAGACTGTCTTCGAGATTTGAGCGACCAGATCGAATTAAAGTCATCAATTCACGGCAGAATCAATTTTGATTCTTATGGGTATGTTTGTCTTGATATGGCCCTCTCCAACGACATCATCACGCCATCTCTGAGATCTGTCATTCCCTTGATCACCATAAATTATCCCAGTCATTCACTTGTATGTTTGATAACATCATCATTCAGATCACTTAGACTTTGTTTTAATGCTGCTTGTGTTATGATTTCCTTTAATGGCAATATCTCCGCAGTAGGCACGAGTACCCAAATTCAAGTGCTTAATTAACTCCAGTGGTAACATACTTAATTATCAGTTTGACCTGTTCTGTTTCAAATTCTAGTGTGGTTGGTTTACTGGTTGACTACTAGCATTCACCAAGTGGTTATTGCTGATCATAGTTAGTTTTGAGTGAACGTTGGAATTTGCGATGAAAGCCAAGGCCCAAGGCTCTGCCATTATCATGGATCATTTCAGAGCTCATATTTTTCTACAAAAGAATACACTGTTTTCATTCATCAAGAAAAGCTATATGAGAAAGAATCCCCTGGTTATGCTTTTCAACATTTTCACATACATTTCATATCTGTCGTTTTCTCAATGAATGGGATGCTTGGTTTTCTGGGACTTCCAAATTAAATTTATACTCTGGTGGTGTTCATCTGGGTTTTTGAAATTCAGTTACCTTCTAAACTCCTGTTTGATGTGTGCAAAACGAGCACTGGTGCAGCTTTTTAGTGGTGCAATTTTTACAGATATGCAAATTCTATATTGAATATCTTCATGATACCTTTTCTTGACTAATTATTATATTAACTATATTACAAAATTGAAGATGCTGCTGGTCAAAATTATTTATCGTTTAGATTGCACAGGCTCCCTGAAACATTCTGAAATTAAAACACTGCACTCCTATCAAAAGAGGGATAGTAGTGCATGTCTCTTTTCATTAATTCCAAAGCTGTAATTAGTTTATTATCTTATTTCAGGCCCGGCAGGGACTACCGCCACGGCAGTGGCTCCCTTGTTCCAAAAGGGAAACCAAAAAATCAGAAAATACGGTGAAAATTTGCACTGCTATTCCTTGAATGACCAAAATAATATAAATCTGTATTGACTTGATCTGCTATGGTGTGTTAGACATTATTTTCCAAAGCCTCCACAAAAGCAGTGGAATGGGCTCTAATTTAATTGCTACTCAAATTTAATTTATATATAATAATGATCCTAACTATTACTCCTAATTTGTGCCCTCACGTTCCGGATCAAAACGAGTTAAAAAAAAGAACAAAACTAGATGTGCCCACTGCTTTCCGTAAGGTTTAGGAGATGCTCACTTCAAATTAGAAAGATTCGTAACTTCCTCCATGGTCAATTAAAATTGAGAGCTTTTAGAACTTATTCTATGGCCATTATTCCGAACTTCAAACCAAAGAACACTGCGAAGCATTGCACTGCTACTACTTGAATGACCAATATAATATAAAGATGTACTGACTTGATCTCATTTTATTTGTGTGTGTGTTGGACATTATTTTCCAAAGCTTCCACAATAGTAGCTCTCTCATCTTCAGTTCAGTTCTTGGTTGCATTATATATGCAACTTGTGTAACTTAGGAGTCAATCACAAGTGTCATTCTGAATATTTTCAAGGTATAATCATCGGTCTGGAAGAGTGGTTTGTTGTGTTATATAGGGGACTCCATATATCTATCTTGCTGTCAGTACTGGAAGGGAATCTTTTGAAAAGAAAAAACCATGCCTGATCCTGGTTTTGTCTCTGGATTTATTGGTGTGGTTATTGACAAAGCAATCCAAGAGATCCTTGATCGCATAGACATTGCTGTTCGCTGCAGGAAAGAATTGGCGTCTCTTAAAGATCTCGTAATGAAAATAGAGCCTATCGTAAAGCAGATCCAGAGATACCGCTAGCCAATAAACAAGAAGAGGAAAGATAAGGTTTCCTTTGTCAGCGGATGGCTAAAACATTTGGATGCCCTTCTCCAAGAAGCATCAGAGATGGCACGACGTTGCACAATACCAACGTGTAACGTCGTTCTTCATTATCAAACCAGCATGAAGATCTCCGGTTTGATTTTACACATCAACGAACATCTCAAATTGTCCCCTTTGGTTGAGTTGGCCCAACTTCCAGCGCTGTTAGAGGAGCAAACTCAGAACAAACTCAAAAGTGTTAGAAATATTAATTTCCAACTGCCCGCATTAGCTCTGGAAAACCACTTCAGAAAACCACAAATTATTTTGCACCGTTTTTGGTAAAATGTTGTTTTTGTCATAGGGCCTCCGAACACCCCGACTAGCTGCCACGCATCCAGTGTACGGACACAAAACCACCCATTCCCCGGAAGCTAAAGTTCGATTGTTTTGTGAGAGATTAGTGTGCGAATTGCGTCCGGTCAACGGACAAAGATCTTCACCAACTTGCCAGGACATTATTTTTATTTTTACCACACTTTTTATTTAATGTATTTAATAAAATGTGATAGTTTTAGGTAAAATATTTAAAGTTTTTCATACTGCATGTATTAATCGTATGTAATATGTTTTGTTAATGTGTTGAATTTTTATTTATTATTGCACACAGGTGGAGAAGTATTTTTTTTTGGTTCGCGGCAGCAAATAGAAAACCATGGAAGCAGAGAGAAAAACTAATCCACAGGAGCCACAACAGAGTTGCGAAATCAGAGTGCTGATCAATTTTCAAATGAAGACATTTTGAAATACTAATCCACAGGGAACCAGAGCAGAGTTGCCAAATCAAAGTGCTGATCAATTTTCAAATGAAGACATTTTGAAATAGGCAGCAGCCTGAGAAATTAATTTTGTAATGGCTTGTGTGCTAGAGATTTTGAAACATGCAGGGAACGCATAATGAATTTTATTGCTTTTTACATCAATAAATCAATGTAAGAATTTTTATTTCTACAACAGTAAATGTAAAAGCTCTTTTACAGCAGTAAATGTGAATGAAGATTTTACACAGCGGTGTAAAAATCATTTGTTACAGAGGCAGAGTAATTTTGTCTTTAGTAAAAGTTTTTAGTGAATCCCTCTGAGAAAGAGGAAGAGATATGTATGCTTTTTATTAATGAATATAAAGGTTTTATTGGTGTGAAAAAAACCTCTGTTCTTAGAAATAGTATTTGCTTCCCTGTGCAAAAGATCCTGAGGAGAAAAACAGAGCATTGCTCTGTATTCTGTCAATTTTTTGTTTTTTGGATTTTACCAGAAAAATCCCAACAAGAAGCTCCAACAGAACCTTGGGCAGATTAAGGAAGCCATAGAAGCGTTGCCTTCTTCAAGCACTTCCCCGGGCGGTCTTGCTCCAACTGGCTATCCAGAGATGAAGCTCATAGATGAACCCTTTATAGTGGGACAACAACAAGGATTTTCAGTTCTCGAAAATTTGGTGATCGAAGATGCAGAGGCTAAGAACATTGGCGTGCGTGGCAAGGGTGGATCCGGGAAAACTCTGATTCTCAAGAAGCTCTTCAATAGTGAAAAGGTACGCAATTACTTCAGTGGCGGTTTATTACTTTGGTCGACTGTTTCGCAAAGTCCGTCTCTTATGTTGGAATTTTCTGCTAAATTCCTTAACAAACAGACAACACAAAACTGCTCTGTTTCTGCTCAGAAAACTGTAAATTTCGTTTTTTGGACTTGTGTTGAGCAACAGGATTCGGTGTTGCAGCAACGCTGATCGTGGTGTTCCAGCAACAGGAAATGACACTCTGTTTTTGTTAACACAGAAAAAACAGAAAATTGCTTGCTGGAAACGGTGTTGCAGCAACACAGTTTTGACGTCAAACCGCTCGGTGTAACGACAACACGTTTTTGACTCTAAGTCACTATAAGAAGTTTGGGCATCAAAATCACTTATAAACTTACAGTGAGACAATTGACGCTTGGTGTAACAGCAACTAAAACAAGGGGCGTCAAATCACTAATAGACTTATAGAGTGAATTCAAAGTGTTTTTGACACTTGGTGTAACAGTAATAGAAAATCAGCAAAATAGTAAACTTGTATTCATGAACAGTAAACAAAACTGATACAATAAACTTAGCTGTTACAAGAGGAACGTTTCAGTTCCAGAAATCGATTTTCTCTAACTCAGAAAATCGCAGGTTCAGCACTGCTGTGCATTTACAGAAGAGACACGCTCTGTTCTTCTAACCTTCACTCTTTTCTCTCAGAGTACAAAAATAGAACTGCTGCTCTAAAATTCTTACACTCACACAGAAAACAGAACTGCTGTTCTTTTTGCTTATGCTTTCTTGCACTTGAAAACAAAACTACTGTGCGTTACATTTATAGGAAAATAAAAATCTGATTAAACAATAAACTAAGTAAAATATCTGCTGATATTTATCTTTGTATTTATTGCAGAAGGCAGTGATGCATTTTCAACAAAAATAAGACGGTTGTCTGCAGGGGATTTAATTTATGAATTTAATGCTCAAAAATATCAGAATACTTTGCGGCACCGAACAATCTAAAATAACTGTTGTAGATCAAATCTTTGTTCAGCATTTATGTGATGCAGTTGGAATTAAATTCCAATAGGGGCTGGCCTTGTGAGCTTTTTCCAAACATCGGTATGCGGCCGCATACTTCCTCAGACCAAACAGAGCACGACCTTTTTTGTAGAGCGTGTTCAGATTGCTGGAATCGATCTAAAGGGCCTTGTCATAATCCTCCAACGCCAGCTCAAATTCTTTCACCTGAAGCCTTGTCTCTACTCGGTTGGAATACGCGTGCAAGACGGTGGTGTTGAGCTGAAGCATAGCGGCGTCGATGCATTTCATATAATCTTCAGCCGCTGCGTCCCATTGTTTGTCTCTGAAGCAGACGTCACCCTTCTGCCTAATCTCCTTCACATCGACATCCAACAGGCTCTCCGCCTGCTCCCCCTGATTTACAAGCATCTCAACGTTGGCAGGATTGTCAACACGAATTGCGAGGCTACCGTCGTCGGCGCGCTTAAAGTAGGGCTCCCTGATGGCTACCTTGGCTCCTTTGGGGTAAAGCTTCTCGACGTTCATCTGCGAATGAACCGCATTGTGATTGCCAGCTTGACGGCAAGGCCATTATTGTCCTCAAGTACGGTCATGATAGCGCTCGTCCTGAAAGCCTCAGCACAGAGAGTGCCGTAGAGAACGCGGTCACGGTGGAGCAACTCAGTTAAAGTAATGGGTTCCAGTCTTTCCAGCGTAACCGAAGAAGTAGGATCCTGGGAGGACAAGCATGTTTAACTGAGGTCGCCAATCGCTGACAGGTTCAGTCCTGAATTTGGAGAAGGGCTTGCTTATCGAACCTCTCATCGGGGTCTACCGCAGAGGTTGTTGAATGCGACGCCATTAAGTGACGCAGCTTCTCCATTGTTCTGCTCCTACCCTCCTCCCCGGGAATATTTCTCTGCAGCTAAAAAAATCCGTTCACCTTTTTATCCTCCCCTATTCCAAATTAAATTTATAGACAGAAAAAACGTAACCATACACATAAAAACCGTCACACGAATGAATTTGAAATGTCGGAATTTGAAAAGGGTAGCCGTTAATATGGTTGTGGGAGTGCTCTTGATCGCCAGTGCCCAGAAAGGTTCAAGGTTTGCCCCGTGTACACATGATAAATTTGATTTAAGTTTCCATTTTTAACTCTTGGACAAGTGAAGTTTACAATTTGATTACCGAAATTGTGTTGTTGTTGTTGTTGGATTTTTTTAAGGAAAACATGTTTTTAATCATGAGGCCCACTCAAAAGTGTTTGAATAAGAATCTCATTCATTAAAATTTAATTTCGATTCTTAATGATAATGGTATGTTTAGAGATTTGATGAAAAATCATTCTCCCACATTTTTATTATGATTTTATTTACAGGGATATAAATAAAAATGTTATTAATATAAATCAGTATTGATTTATCTTAACTTTAGATAAGAAGGATTAAATTTCTCTAGGTGAAAACTTATTTTTTCAGTGTAAAATTTGAGGATCATATTTTTCTAGCTGAAAATCTTAATTTTTTTTTTTAAGTATAAAACTTGAGAAATGTTTACATCTTGAAAAATATGATCCATTTCAACGCTTCATATATCTCTTGTTAAAATGGAATTTGGCCGAATTAATTTCTATAAATATAAGACTAAATTTAAAATTATATAGTTTACTCCATTCATTTGAAAGAATATCATGGGAAAACCATGGTTTTGTCAAAATCGGAAGTCCGAAAATTGTTGGTAATTTCACTGAGTTAAATTTTTTACATAACATGATAACATCTTTTCCATTTATTTACTTTCCAATAAATTAGTCATTGAGAAAATTTGTACTAATAAAATTAAATAAATTTCACATGATATTAATAGTAATTATAAATCTAAAATTTCCTAGAGATAATTCAATTCGCGATCTGAGTAATATTAGTCTTCAGAAAACTAAGGGTTCCAAGTTCCAAATCCATTAACCCTATGTTATAACATAATGGTAGTTCCCTTGATAGGATCTACAAAATAACATGGACAAAAATCATCATGCCCAAAACATAATGCAAAAAATATAGGTAAGTCTTCCCACCATCTAAAACTATAGGTAAGTTTTCCCACCATTTTAGGTCTACCTAACTATTATTGGGACTACATAAAAAAAATTGCCTGGGGTACAAATTCATGGAGTGCTACCCGACAAAGGCCTATCTTAAATTTAGATCAATAAGAGTTATTATAAATATTAAATTTAAATTGGTAAGAATGGTTATAAATATTAATTTAAATTTCTTGAAACTTTAAAATTTTAAAAGTAGATTGAATTTTATAAATAAAATTGAAAAAATTTTTATATTTTTAAAAAAAATATTATAAAATATAATTTAATAATTTATTAATTAATTTAAACATTAGAAATTAAATAAATAAATAAAATTTAAATTTAAAAATACATATTAATTAAAAAACTATATTTAAATAATAATGATAATATATATATATATATATATATAAAAATAATGTTTTATTCATGGTCATCAGTATAAAACATGGTCATCAGTAATAAATTAGTTTTAATTTATAAAATTAAATTTAGACTAATTTATAAAATTAAATTAATTGTAATGTTGGTTATAATTTCATAATTTATGAACATAATTTTTTATTTAGAGTTGATTTTAGAAATGGCTTTGTTATATATTTTAATTTTATTGTAAATATTTTAAAAATTTCTATTTAATAATATATGTTGCAATATACGTTTTGAAAATTAATTGCAAAGATTATTATTAGTTATTGTCAAATTCTTGTATTATAAGTATAGGTCACACCATTTTAAAGTAGTTTTGTTTAGAGGTTTGTACAATTTAATTGTGTATAAAATTGATTTTGTTTTGTAGTGATTATTTTTACATGTTTTATATACTTTTTTTGTTTAGGCATGGACTATGTTGCTGGCAACCTTTGGTTGAATAAGAATTTAGTGGCTCTAGGCCTGAAGTCACTGGCACAGAACTAGCAACTTTAGTTCACAACGGCTAGTAGGCAGGCCTATGAGAATGATTATACTGGCAACTTTAGTCCACAACCACTAGCAGGCAGGCTTGTGAGAGTGATTATAGGTCTCTAGTCGCTCCCTTCATATCATGAGAGTGACTATGGCCTAAGAGGTCCATAACAATAGTGGGACCTAGGGACAGGTTGTCTGAGTGACTGACTTATCTTCTAAGGGTTCTATTGATGGTGTTGGATGGTTGTGTGTGATGTTCCATCGATTCCAATTCTGTAAAGTCATCTAGGAGGTTGAATCTGATCATAGTAGCCTCTCTTCTCACGTTTACCCCAGTTGGCATGGTTACTTGGGTGGATGTGGGAGGAGGGTGTTACAATTACAATCTCCAAGCATGGTTTTTAAGACCCAAAACACGAAGAGGACAACTTCTTCAACTCAATCTACTAAAGATGGAAGATAGATGAGATGTTATGGACATTTGGGTTCGATGACCTTAGAAAATTAGGGGGACTACTACAGTTTGAGGGGCCATATTGGGAAGCTTGATGTCACAAAAGCATGGAGTGTTAGTAGGATGGACCCCTGGTAGGCTTGGACTAGTCCTGATGATGAGCCTTGGTCTAGACTCGAAACGTAGACAATTAAAATGAAGACTCTGCAATATCTGAATTTAGAATCTCAAAAAAGATTATCATTTTCACATTACCTATAAGAGATTTACCAAAAAGTCAATTTTTCCAAGGGAATTTGAAACAAATTTATCCTAGAGAATGTATTGCCCCAAAAAAATACTCTTACAAAAACATTGACAACAACTGCCAAATTGTCACGTCTTAAAGGATTCAAAGCCAATTTGGTCTATGTTAAGAGAAAAAAACATAGTAAATAGAACACATAATGAATCAATTTGAAGATACATTGTAAAATTCCTCCTCTCAACTTAATAATCAAAGAAAAATGTGTTTTAACTTTTAACATATTTCTTATCCCAAACACCATTTGTATACTTCACAACAATTTTAAGAAAATTTGTGAATGTAATGTCCCTTTTAGCATGTCCAAGAATAATTCAACTTGTGAAGCATTGTAAAGTACTCATTTTAATATAAGACTCCAAAATAACATATATTAAAACTATGCTTGTACTCCTGTCTAAACCTGATAAATGTTATGCTTGTACTCCTGTCCAAACCTAATAAATGTTATAGCCTTTTTGGATATTTTCTTAACAAACTTTTAAAAAGTATGTTTTAAAACGTATGTTTTCTATATAATGAAAATTTCCAAAATTGAAAACAGTTACTTCTATATATAAATATCATTTAACAAGATTTTACAATGCAATGTAAAACAAAATAATATAACACATCAATCTATAACCCAAACTTAATAAGCAAAACAAAATGATTACCTATTAAAAATAACGCGCATACTAAAAATAACTTACAATCTCTTTATAATACCAAAAACATTATGACCTCTGCAACCCCAAAATGTTCGAAGGAAAACTCATAATAAAACACTAAGCCTCGCAAGAGTTGTTTTCTTTAGGTCGTGCCAATAGGGTCTCCTCAACCTAGAAAAAGAGTTTTGTACATGAAATTAATTGCAGTTGTGCTTGCCATCTAAATTAATCAACAAATAACTCTAGAAATTAAATTAAAATTTTACAATCTAATTAATGGAAGTTATGCTTGTTATTTAAATTAATCAATAAATAACTCTAGAAATTAAATTAAAATTTTACAATCTAAACCATAAATAAGAAAAACATCCGCATAAAAACATTCCCTGGAGATGTTAAGTACATAAACAGAAGAAAAATTTATATTCAACGTTACATGGTAATGGTGAACATCCTTAAAATGTGGATAGTACAAAAGAAGCAATTAGCTTATCAATTTTAAGCGCAGTGATTTATTGTGTAAACAGAAATAAAGTATAGTCAACATTACATGAAAATCAGTGCAATGCATATAGTACAATATAAGCAATTATATTTCCAAACATAGAAAATTGATATCATGCCAACAATATTAAATTGTTATTACTATATCTAATGTGATGGATGTAAAGTCTCAATAATCAAATACAATACATAGGAGGTTAGAACCTTATAGTTAGAATCAAGTTATTAAAATACATATGTGTACTCCATTAAAATATACATTTATATATGGAAGGAGGGTGTTCATCTTAAAAAAAAACAGAAACATTACATACGTTTATATAAAGTATTAACCCATTAATTTTTACCAACTCATGAAAATAGCAGTTAGGTACGTAAATTGAATAAAAATATTTTCCTGATATTATATTTATATCTATCTGTTAAGTCCATCGACCTCCATGAAAACTCACTTCACTATTCAATGATCACGCCAACTAACTCAACTATCAGTGATTTAATAAAAGAATAAAGAATCAGAAAACTCTAATTGATTGAATGTTAAATTTATTTTAAACAGAAATATTGGTTAAAAAATCATAATATAAAATTCGAAATATAAAAATATATAATCTATATTTAAAAATATATTAAATATTGTTGTTAAATGTTATTTTAATTTTTTTTTAATTATAATTTTTAACATTTCTTCATATTTAAATTATTACTAAAATTAATTTTTAATAAAGTATTTTATAATGAATATATATATATTATCTATATATCTATTATATATATATATATACTAGTTGAAGAAGAATCAGACATTATTTTAACGTTTGTTAAGTTAAAGATAGCTTATGGGACAGATTGTTTTTCTATTTGGTTCTTGTATGTGGCTGTTCACCTATGAAGCCTCACAATAAATGTTCTTGGCTTCGCTGAATAGATTATCTAAGAGCTAGCTGCCAGAATATATATGCATAACTTTCTTGGATGTCTTTGAAGACCTCACATTCTAAAATGAAATGTTTTTATGTTTCCACTTTTCTAGAAGAGCAAAAAAATACATTCATTTTCCTCTCACACTTTTTTGACATTTTCCTACCCAAAAATACATGTTTTTTCCTCCCACACTTTTTTTAACATTTTTCCAACCCATGTTTACTTAGAAAATAATAGAGAAACCATAATTATTAAGATTGTATTTTTAATTAGGAAGTAGTTCCTATTTCCTTGTAGGTTGTTTCATCTCTAACAAAATGCCACTATATAAAATGTATTGATTGATTTTTAAATTCAATTGATTTGTCAGCACTGTAGGCAGCCTAAGGGTCTCCTCTCCTGAAGACTGCTAGTTTTTGTCATTCAATTTTGTCTTGCATTATTTTAGTTGGCATCAGAGCATAGGGAAAATCAAGGGTGAGTGATGTGCCAAGTAACTCTTGTGCGAGTGCAATATCCTGTGTGAGCGATTGTCTCATTGGGTTGTGTTGGTATCGTTGTTGCAGGTTGTGTGAGCGATTGTCTCATCGGGCCGTGTTAGTATTGCTGTTGTGTGTCGTGTGATCAGCGTCAAGCAGTTTTATATTTTAGTGGTTAAGTCGAGTGAAAGGAGTCTGCTTGTTGAAGTTTGTGCATGTGACTCAGCGGAGGAGTGGGAGCTTTCTTTTTTTTTCACACCTCTGTGGGCTCGACGATGTTGGGGATTTTTCTGGTAAAATCCCAAAAATAGATTAATTAAACACAGAGACAATGCTCTGTTTTCTCTCCAGGATCTGAACACAGGGAAGCTTTTAAAATTATTTCTGAGAACAGAGTATTACACACCCATAAAATGTTTGTATTCATTAAAATAAAATTTCTGATACAAAATTCATCCTCTTTCACTTAGAGGGATTCACCAATAACATTTCAACAAAAAAATTACTCCGTCTCCTCCTGAGATTTTACACTGCAGTGTGTAAAGATCTCTTTTACATTCTTGCTGTAAAAACAGACTTCAACTACAAAAATTGCATTCACTGCTGCTACATGCTCTTACCTTTTCTTCGCACTGTTGTGCGTATTTTTCACTTACATTCTCAGAACAACCCCATATTACAATCACTTCACACTGCTGTGTGTATTCTTCTTGCATTCGCGGCGGCCAGTTTTTCCTTTGCACACACAAAACTATACATACGAACTGTTGTGCCTCTCTTTACTATTTCATTGTCAACAAACAAACATTACATATATATACGATAACAAAAAAAAAACTTACATCCGTTTTCTCTTGCCATGCTTCCGTAATAGAAAAACAATAAAATTAAATGGTTTTACTAGCTTTTACTTGTGCCCATACTCCCGCTGAAACAAAATTAAAATCTTTACCAAAACTTACCAACCCACAGTAAATTTGATTTACTATTTTACTGACAAAAACGGCGGTCAAAAATGAAGCTTTTACTTCACGTCAATTTCATTTTGCAGCCTTGTACTTCAACCATTTAACTTCATGATTTGCGATTTGCAATTTGTGATTTGATCGCATCACGAAATTGCATTCGTTGTGGAACAGGAAAATGAAGCATTAACCTTTGGGTGCGATCTGCGATATGCGATCGGATCGCATCGCAACATCGCAATCGCAGAAATCAAGTGAACAGACGGAGGCTCCAAGCAAGCATGCGATTTGCGATCTGCGATGTCATCGCATCGCAAGGAAAAATAATTCTGCAGTTGAAATTATTATTTCAACACTCCTCTTTAATTTCAACTGCTGGGTTATCAGTTATACCCAGATGTTTTTTAAAAACTCAAAATTTTTATGTCCCAAATGCTTGGTCAAAATGTCCGCAACCTGTTCTTGAGTGCTTTAATGTTGTAAAATGATTTCTCCATTGTTCACCAATTCTCTGATGTAATGGAACCTTGTATCAATGTGTTTCGTTCTCTTATGAAACACTGAATTCTTGGATAATGCAATAGCTGAGCTATTGTCACAAAAATCACTGTTGCTTTTGCCTGCTCTTGGCCTAAGCTCCTCAACATCCTTCTCATCCAAACTGCTTGACATGCTGCTGTTACAAAAGAGTCTTCCTCTTAACAGAGGGATTCACCAACACTGCTTCAGATGTAGTTCCACAGACAATGAAAGAGTCTTCCTCACACAGAGGGATTCACTAGAGATTATGCTGAAAAGCACCTTCCTCTTTAACAAAGGGATTCACCAAAAGACTGTGCTGAAAAGCATCTTCCTCTTTAACAGAGGGATTACAACCAGATGTTGCTTTAGATGCAGTTCCAAAACAGCAAAAATATTACTCTTCTTCTTTTACAAATAATTTTACACTGCTGTGTAAAATAAAAAATTTCTTACATACAACCTGATTACGTTCGCACTGCATTTCAATGCTTTCAATCTCCCAACAAAACAAAATTTACATAACTCTTTTTCACTGTTGTGTGAAAAAAAAAAAATATACTTTTACTGCTGTAAAATTCTTCTGGTTTCATTTACTCTGCTCAGGCTGCTGCGTTCTTCACTTGCTTCACATTACTAGCATATCTTCACCAACAAAAATTATGAGATTTGCACCACTGCGCATTCCTTTCCTTTCCCACTAGTGAACAACCAAACATCATCACGCTGTTGTGTTTTTTTTTTTTTTTAACAAAACCTTACACACTGTTGTGTGTATATTCTCTCACATTGCCCCGTTCTTTTTTTCTTTCTTCTTCGCACTACTGTGTGTTTCATTGCCAATACATATGCAATTAACAACCCTTGCATCTTCTACACACTGTTGTGTTAAAAACTTTTGCATTTACTACTGTAAGCTGAGAAATTCTTTGGTTTACTGCTGTAAAATAAAAATTTCTTTCACATTCACTCATGTGTGAAATTTCTCATTACATTTAAAATTCTGAGTTTTCACATTACATAAAAAAAAATCATTCCCATTCGTTTCAACAAACTATAAGCACTTGTAAAAAGCGATTCCAAACTTTCATTTGCTGCCGCAAGTCTTTTTTCCTGTCACACTGTTGTGCTCCCCTAGGTTTTTATTCGCTACTGCGAACCATTTCACTTTTCATCTCTTGCCTTTTGTTTTGCCTTCGCACTGATGTGCGGATCTCCTTGCTTTGCATTACAATGCATATAATTCATTTAACAGCCATTACAAACACATACCTTCATGGCTTCTGCTTCCACAAGCTCAATGTTGCTTCACCTCTGCACTACTGTGCATAAAATAAACACTCTCAACAAAAAAAAAAATCATGCATGGTTGCGCATTCCATTTTCTTTTATTCAAGGGAAAAACCTTTTTTTTTTATGCAGCTACATTGGTCACAATACATAAAGAAACATATGACATTTTTTTTGAGCCATACTCTCGTGAACAAATACAAAACATTAAAATTAAATTTTCACCAACAATTTACGAATGCCATTGAACTTCATTTAATGTTTTTTTCTGAAATGTTGGTCAACCAAACTTTTACTCCACGTAACATTTGTTTGTTGTCCCTGCACGACAGTTGGAATTAATATTCCAACACTCCCCTTTAAGAAGGTCTTCATCAAATAATGACTGTTAATACAGTTCAACAATAATGATCAAGAATTACAGGCTCCCCTTGATTATATGCATCGTCTCCTTTTGGCAGAGTCTTCTCAAAAGAAACTTAGATCGACTGGAGAGCTCAAGGGACTTTCAGACTGTATTTCCTTTCTTCTCCATAATTGTGTAACTTTCTTCTTTTGCATGGGTCTAGCTTGTGTAAGAGCCCATGTTAAGTTACAATCACGTGCCATATGCCCAATGTTATGACCACTTGAACATTTACATTGTTCATGAATAAATTTTCATGATTCTTCTTGTAAAATTGTTTCTTGGGGTTGTCGGAGACCATAACACTATCCCTATGGAAATGCTCACCAATCTATTCTGCTTATGACCAAAGTTTGAACAAGAATAACATAACCAAAAAATGAACTTTGGTACCTGGGAGATGGAGGTTTCCTTGATGTACTTCTGAAGCCTTTCTGCCTTGAGATCCTTTGATGATAACCATTCCCTCTTGCCTCTTTGACATCATCTACATTTCTTTTTGGAGCTGGTTTTCTATTTGGAGTAGGATTTCTTCTATTGTATCCTTGGTTTTTCTCCTTGCCTTTGCTGGAACTAGGAGCATCACCATTTCTTTCTTCCTTCTTCACATCTCCTTTGCCTAAAGCATTTTCGTTCTTGTTTGAGGGTTCACCTACATACCCGAGTCCTGATTTATCAGATGCACATCTGTGATAGCTGAGCATATCATCCAAGGCTTGAGAGCTCTTCATGATTTTATTCATCCCTTCAACCTTTTCCCTAAGGAGGACAATCTCTTCTTCTAATCTTTCACACTCATTATTTTTCTTAGCAAGTTGTTCCTCAGTTTGTTCTTTGCTACGAGTAGCTTCAGCTGCCACTATTTTAAGGGAGATGACTTCTGACTTTATTTTGGAGATTTCTTCATTACTGCTCTCCATTTTCTTTTCAGCTTCTTGTGCCTGCTTCTTGGCTTCTTGTAGCTCAGACTTAAGGGAGGATACCTCTACCTTGTACTATCCAATCTCTTCTACAAGTTTGTTCACTCTCTTGTGCCTTTGTTCAAGTTGACTTGACAAGGCATCTTCCTGCTTCTTTGCTTTATTCAACTGATTTGTCATGGATATGACTTCTTCATGATGCTTCCTTTTGCTTTGATCAAGTTCATTTTTAAGCTTGGCAAGCCCTTCATCCCTTTCTTGTACTTGAAGTTTGATAAGGTCAACCTTCTCACTTTCAGCTTCTATGATGGGTTCAAGATCTCCTTCTTGACTGATGGTCATGGTCAGTGCTCCCTTTGAGTGAAGGTCATGAAGTCTGTCCCATATATCCTTTGCTGATGAATATTTTCCTAGATTCTTCTTTACAGAATCAGGGAGTCCATCCAAGATTGTCTTTGCTGCTTTTGCATTGTACTCCTTGGATTCTCTATCCATCTTGCTATCATCAATCACTGATTCCCAAATTTCAATCCCTTCAGACTTTAAGAAAGTCCTCATTTTTATTTCCCATATATCAAAGTTCTCATTGAACCTTGGAGCCTCAAATAGAATGTTTTCAAATAGATTGCCTTCTATTTTAGTAGAAGAGGGAGACACATCCTTAGGAGGATTGGAGACTTTCTTCTTTGACCTTGTAACTGTGCTTCAAAATACTTGACTATGTTTTTAAAACAACTGACTGTCTTCAATAGTAACACAGAAAAAAAAAACTTTGAGGAATACCTTGGATTTTTGACTGAGTCTTCACTCTACTGGAGAAGTTGCTACAGCAAGAAACCTTCCTTCAGCTTCTTTGACACCTTCAAAGAGCTTGGTCAGCTCCGATACCACTGTTGGGGATTTTTCTAGTAAAATCCCAAAAACAGATTAATTAAACACAGAGACAATGCTCTGTTTTCTCTCCAGGATCTTAACACAGGGAAGCTTTTAAAATTATTTCTGAGAACAGAGTATTACACACCCATAAAATTTTTGTATTCATTAAAATAAAATTTCTGATACAAAATTCATCCTCTTTCACTCATAGGGATTCACCAATAACATTTCAACAAAAAAATTACTCTGTCTCCTCCTGAGATTTTACACTGCAGTGTGTAAAGATCTCTTTTACATTCTTGTTGTAAAAACAGACTTCAACTACAAAAATTACATTCACTGCTGCTGCATGCTCTTATCTTTTCCTCGCAGTGTTGTGCATATTTTTCACTTACATTCTCAGAACAACCCCATATTACAATCACTTCACACTACTGTGTGTATTCTTCTTACATTTGCTGCGGCGAGTTTTTCCTTTGCACACACAAAACTATGCATACGCACTGTTGTGATTCTCTTTACAATTTCATTGTCAACAAACAAACATTACATATATATATGATAACAAAAAAAAAATTACATCCGTTTTCTCTTGCCATGCTTCCCTAAACGAAAAACAATAAAATTAAATGGTTTTACCAACTTTTACTTATGCCCATACTCCCGATTTCGAACCGGCCATACTTGTGACAAGAGATACCGGCCATGATTTGACCGCGGTGGTTTTGAACGGATTGAAGTCTTGGATTGAATCGAGTCACAGTTTCTTGAAACACCCTCGTTTGGAGACGGTTTCCTGCACAGTGGAGACGACGAGCCGAGTAGCCTATAGTGTTGCTGCTGCCGTAAGCCGAGTTGTTTGTAAGCTCGATTTGTTGGAGAGGTAGTGGTTGGATGAGTTGAGTTGCTGGAAAAGATGAGTTGTCTTTACAGGAGAGAGTTAAAGTCAGAGAAGCCTATTCGATTTCTTTGCCACTTTTTCGAGCCGAGTCTGCATTTCCTGTGATGAGCCGAGTTTGCTGGAGCTTGTGAAAGAGTGGATATGCCGAACAGAGAAGGAGTATATTTGGTGAAGATGACAACCAATGTGTTGCAGTTGCGTGGTGAGAAGCAGCCTAGCCCAGAGAAATTGGAGGAAGCGAAGATCACTTTTCTAGATCGCATGAGTTGGAGCAGCGCTCGGTAAGCTTAAAAAAACTGTATTTCTACCACCGCATCCTCCAACTGTGTGACAATTGTGTTATGATGACAAACTTATGAAACCCAGAAATTTACGAATGCGCCACTCCTATGGCATGTCGTTGCACATATAAGTCAAAATCACATCTAACTTTCTATCTTTGTTGAGGGTCGGGTATTGGGTAGGGTAATTATATATAATTTTAAAACAAAAGGGGAAGAGCTTAGATGAAAAGATCAATTTTTTTTAAAGGGTTTTGAAAGGAAATGAAATGATGTTTTAAGGAGTTTAAAAATAGTCTTTCTTGTTTTCGTTTTTTGTAATTCAATTTTTGATATATTGTTTTTAAAAAAATGTAGTTCTCATATATGCTTTAAGGAGTATATGGGAACATTAATTTGAAGTTTTTTTTTAAAGGAGTGGTGAGTATTTTTTTGGGTTTCATACATATTTTGTTTTGTTTTGAAAGAAAAGAAGGGTTTTGTTTTTTCTCCAATAGATAAAGGAGTTTTAATTAAAAAAAATTCCTTTAGTCTTTATTTAAATCCATTTGAAGATGGTGGAAGTACTTTTTGAAAGACATTGGGAGAGGATAGCAAATCCTCTTGCAGAGATATACCTGAGTGAAAACAACAAACTAGATCACACAAAATCCTCTACTGGAAATTCAAGCTGCAACCACTACTCGAAGGTTATGGCGCCTGGACTATTACAAAGGGAGATGAAGCAAAACTTGTTGCAAGCATGACCATTGCAACAATTCAAGACTAGGAGAAGTGAGAAAATAAAGAAAAAGTGCTACTTATAAATTCTATCAAAGATAGTATAATTCCTCATATCCGTGATTGTAAGACTTCTACTAAAGCTTGGAATACACTTAAGGAATTATATGAGACTAAAAACACAAATCAAGTTCTCTTCTTGAAAAGTAAGCTCCTGTATTTTAAAATGGAAGAGAACGAATCAATTAATGCCTTTATTTCCAGAATTAAAGAATTGAAAGATACGTTGGGAGACATAGGGGAGTCAGTACCTAATACTGATCTAGTAACAATCACATTAAATGGAATTTCAGAAGATTACCAGTTGTTTATTACAGGTCTTGCAAAAAGGGAGAAAATGCCAAACTTTTAGGAATTGATAGGTATACTATTGTAGGAAGAAGAGAGGCGCAAGAACTTGAAGCCTTAGAATCCATATTTGGCACTTGTGGTGAAGAAAAAATTCTTTAAAGGGAAACAAGGAGGAGTAAACAAGGGAGGAAGTTCATCTTAGAAAAGGCCATATCTGAAACCAAATCAAGGTATGTCATCTGGAATGAAATGCTTTTACCATAGAAGAACTAGGCATCTGACCAGAGACTACTATAAGAAGAAAAATGATGAATCTAGACATAACCATAAAAGGCAGTCAAGACATTTTGTAGGAGAAGCCCTGAATTCTCATCTCAAAAATCTCAAGTTATTTGTGTCTAATGTTGGGTTGTTAGCTGAAATGGATGATGTTAATACATGGTTTGTGGAATCTGGAGCGTTAATTCATATGACATGTAATAAGGACTAATACAAAAACTTGAAGGAAATTAGCAATGGTGGCAACATCTACCTTGGAGATGATCGTGCATATAATATGATGGGATATGGTGATATACCTATGAATTTACCAAATGGCAGCATCAGGTGCATCCATAATGTTATGTATGTGCCTAGGATCAAGAAAAAACTGATATATGTGCCTACAATTATAGATCAGAACTTGAAGGTTAAATTCTTCAAAACACACTGCATAGTGAAATATTTGTTGGACCACTACAAACCTGTTGCTTCAGGAGTTAGAATTGGAGGCCTATACAAGCTTGATGTTACCAGCAAAAGTCATAAAGCAATGACCTCTACAACTATGTCAACCAAAATTATTTGGCATAAGAGGTATGGTCACTTAAATTATCATCATTTTATTGTTGTTGCAAAAACAAAGTATGGTTGAAGGTCTCCCTATGTTAAAGAATGAATATGTTGCTTGTGAAGGTTGTGCATTAGGTAAAATTCACAAAGATGAATTCCCCTCTAATTATGATAGGAGAAGAAGAGATATATTAGAACTTGTGCATTCTGATGTTTGTGGACCCACGCAGACCGGATCCCTAGGAGGAGCTTATTATTTTCTATTGTTTATTGATGATTACACAAGGTACACTTGGGTGTACTTCCTCAGGAAAAAGAGTGATTTTTTTTAGTATTTCAAAGAATTCAGAAAACATGGTAGGGAAGCAGATAGGGAAGTTTGTAAAGATCCTTCGTTCAAATCAAGGGGGATAATACATATTGGGGAACTTCATCAAGTACTGCAAAGATCATGGAATAGTGCAACAATTCACATTACCCCTACACTCCACAACAAAATGATGTTGCAGAAACGAAAAACAGGACATTGGTGGATTGTGCACAGAGTAGTATCAAAGGTAAGAACCTCTCAAATTATTTTTGGGCGGAAGCCATTATTAATGTTTTTTTATTTAAAGAATAGAAGTCCAACAAGGTATCTTGATTTCAAGAATCCATTCGAAGCCTTGTACAGTTTTAAACCAACAATTCATCATTTGAGGATATTTGGGTGTAAGGCATTTGCACATATTCTGAAGGAGAACAGAAAGAAACTTGATGTTAAAGGTATCAAATGTATTTTTTTAGGATACTATTCAGAATTTAAAGCATATAAAATGTTTGATCCATCTACTCACAAAATATTTCCGAGTAGAGATGTAATTTTCCATGAATAGACAGATGAAGGCAAAAAGGATAACAACTATGAAAGATGGCACATTCTTCCTGAAGTTAAAGACAATAAAGCAAAAGGAAAAGAAAAATATAGTGAGCACCAAAAGCTTGCAGAAGAATAAAGTGATGTGGACATCATCAGTAGTCATATCCCAATCAGAGTGAAGGAGTAGTCTTAGAGAACAGAGGTGAAAACAGTGAAGCACGGAGGAAATCCACTTGACAGATTCAACTACCTAATAAAAGGTACAAGGACTATGATCTCATGACTACTATTTTGAATGTCATAGAACCCATGAATTTTAATGAATTTATTTAATATGAAGAGTGGAGAAAAGCTATGGAGGAAGAATATAAATCTATAATTAAAATTAAAGCCTAGGAATTGGCTGAAGTTCCTAAAGGAAAAGGGCCTATAGGATGCAAATGGATATATAAACCCAAGTTTAAAGTAGATGGCAGCATAGATAAGTATAAAGCTAGATTGGTGGCAAAAGGGTACTCTCAGAAAGAGGGTATTGATTATGAAGAAACATTTGCACCTATAGCTAAATTGAACACTATTAGATTTTTAATTGCATTAGCTACAAAGTATCAATGGAATTTGCACCAACTAGATGTAAAATTTATCTTTTTGGATGGTGACTTAAAGGAGGAGGTGTATTTGACACAACATGAAGGGCTTGTGAAAAAAGGGAAGGAACATTTGGTTTGTAGATTAAAGAAAGCTTTGTATGAGCTAAATCAGGCACCTAGGTTGTGGTATGAAAGGATATATTATTTCTTTTTCCAGCAGCCAGTTTTATGAGAAGTCAAAGTGATCCAAATCAGTATACCAAATATGATGCAAAGAGGTATGTGGTGTTGATTTCTTTGTATGTTTATTACTTAATAATTACATGAAATTCAGTCAAGTTAACTAATGAAATTAAGATGCTGATGTCACAAGTATTTGAGATGAAATATCTCGGTGAGTTGCATTACTATTTGGGTCTTGAAGTTTGGCAAGATGTTGGTGAGAATTTTGTTTCACAGGGTAAGTATGTTAGAGAAGTGCTGATTTGTTCTTATGTAACAAAATGTGAAGCTTCATCTTGATGATGGTTCAAAATAGGTTGATGGTACATTGTACAGATAACTAGTTGGAAGTTTGACTTATCTTACTATCACTAGACTTGACATTGCATATTCAATTAGTGTGTTGAGTCAATTTATGAGAAGATTTATAAAAATCCATTGGAGAGCAGTGAAAGAAGTACTCAGGTTTCTTAAAGGTACAATTGATTTTGGTCTTAAATATACTGATTCATTTGATGTTGAGCTGACAGGTTACTCAAATTCAGATTGGATTGATAGTCCGAATGATAGAAGATCTACTACATGTTATGCATTATGTATTGGATATGGGTTTATTTCATGGAGAAGAAAGAAGAAGCCAACTGTATCTTTCTCATCTATAGAGGAAAAATATAAATCTTTATGTGCAACAACTTGTGAAGTTGTTTGG
The DNA here is from genome assembly GCA_000404065.3 of Pinus taeda. Lineage (NCBI taxonomy): Eukaryota > Viridiplantae > Streptophyta > Pinopsida > Pinales > Pinaceae > Pinus > Pinus taeda. Next base: position 4,232 of record APFE030390853.1, on the reverse strand, counting down.
TTGAGGTGAGTTCTTCAAGATATTGGAGAAGAACAAAACAAGGCTACAATGATCAAATGTGACAACCAAAGCTCGACCAAGTTGGAAAATAATCCAATATTTCATGCAAGGACAAATCATGTTGATGCCCAATTTCATTTTATTAGTTACAAGATACAGTCTAAGGCATATTTTATTGAATATTGTAATGCTTGTGAAAATGTTGCTGATATTTTTAAAAAGCCCCTTAAGAAGGTGAAATTTGAATTGTTTAGAGAGATTCTAGGAAATCAACCCTTTCTCTATTAAGGGGGGAACTTAGAAAATAATGGAGAAACTGTAATTGTTAAGATTTTGTTTGTAATTAGGAAGTAGTTCCTATTTTCTTGTAGGTTGTTTCATCTCCCTAACTAAATGCCACTATATAAGATTATATTCATTGATTTGTGAATTCAATGAATTTTTAAGCGCTGTGGCCAGCCTCAGGGTCTCCCGTCCTAAGGAATGCTAGTTTTTCTCATTCAATTTTGTCTTCCATTATTTCTAGATTCTTCACAACGAAGTTGATGAGAATTAGTCCTTAACTGAGAAATATGAATTTTGGCTCTTCAAGAAATATTGGCCCCTCTGTATGCTTTTTTGCTAATGATTATGAGTGGGATGAAACTCTTCAATATAGTACTTTTTCTTTCTCCCTAACTCCTTATCCCAAATACTCTTGTGGAACTTATCTATAATAATTTTTTTTATCTCTTTACTATTTATGGAATACATTTTCAAGCAAATAAGCCATTTACTAAACCAATTTTTATTTTGCCACATCCACGTCTTCCTTCTTTTGCACAATATGTCATTAAAGACAACCTGAGGTCACCTCCCTTATTCCATTTGTTCATTTTTTTTTAAATACCTTATGACTCGCACCATAGCAATTGCTTCAATAGAAGCAACTCCTATTTCACTTAATAGGATAGCATAAGGACTTGCACTTTTAATTTTGAATTTGTTTGAAATCAAAAGCTTCTGAATTTTCTCAGTTTGTTTCCACTACACAGTTCCACAGTTCACAATAGTAGAGAATCATTGGAATCACTAAAAGCCCAAAAAGAGTTATAGTGGTTTCCCAGTGCCATAACTGTCTCTCTACACATATTTTAAAAAGCATAAAATGTTTTCCAACCCCTCAAAGTTCTTTTCTTTCAATAGTCATCCCAACTTCGATTTCTTCCGAGGCATTTGTAATCCTCAACTTTTTTGAGAATGTTGCCTTCAAAATAAAACTTACACTAATTATATTTTCTTTTGTTAGAGAAAACATCTACATAAGGAATTCACTTTTAATTTTGAATTTGTTTGAAATCAAAATCTTCTGAATTTTCTCAATTTGTTTTCAGTGGAAGTAGAGAATCATTGGAATCACTAAAAGCCCAAAAAGAGTTACAGTGGTTTCCTAGTCCCATAACTGTCTCTCTACACATATTTTAAAAAGCATAAAATGTTTTCCAACCCCTCAAAGTTTTTTTCTTTCAATAGTCATCCCAACTTAGATTTCTTTCGAGGCATTTGTAATCCTCAACTTTTTTGAGAATGTTGCCTTCAAAATAAAACTTACACTAATTATATTTTCTTTTGTTAGAGAAAACATCTACATAAGGAATTGCACTTTTAATTTTGAATTTGTTTGAAAACAAAAGCTTCTGAATTTTCTCAATTTGTTTCAACTTTTAATTTTGAATTTGTTTGAATTCAAGATCTTTCGAGGCATTTGTAATCCTCAACTTTTTTGAGAATGTTGCCTTCAAAATAGAACTTACACTAATTATATTTTCTTTTGTTAGAGAAAACATCTACATAAGGAATTACACTTTTAATTTTGAATTTGTTTGAAATCAAAAGCTTCTGAATTTTCTCAATTTGTTTTCACTTTTAATTTTGAATTTGTTTGAAATCAAAAGCTTCTGAATTTTCTCAATTTGTTTGTTGAAATTATAATTTCAACTGCAGTGAACAGTTGAACAGCAGCAGCTACTTTACTTATTTGTCCACATCTGACGCCCCACATTTATTCCTGTTTTTTTAAGCCACCGCCATTACCATCCTTTCACTCTAATTATTTTTGTGTTCCCGAAGGAGGAAGATTAGATCCAGCGCTGCGCCATTACTTCTAAACAACCGTATTAATGAGCAGAATGGCTGAAAGAGAAAAGAACCAGCCTCGAGCCGTCGCAACATTTATCAGCCATGGATTTCACCACCACCGACTTAAGAAATACAACAAAAGATCAGATTTGTTCATCAAGAGCAGCAGATTGTATCAGAGACTTCATCAGCAAGTTAAAGCGGTGATGGATAAGTTAGACCCTTCCCGCACTATAAAACACAGACATAACAGTGTAGAAAATACAGAAATAGATTGAGAGTTTTTTGTAACACACAGCAGTGTAGAAATACAAGAGAGTTTTTTTTTTGTATCGCACATCAGTGCTAAAATTGTAATTTTCTGAGATAGTGAAAAAATTGGTTTGAGGAATTGAAGCGTTCCTGTTGTAATCCCTTTGTCAAGAGGAAGATGCTCTTCAACATATTCTCTTGTGAAAATCCCTCTATGTGAGGAAGATGTTTTTTTTAACAGTTAGTTTATTGTTTATAAATAGAAGTTTTTTTTTGTGTTGCTGAAACACCGTAAGCCAAAAATAGTCTTGACATCAAAACAAAGTGTTGCTGAAACACCGTAAGTCAAAAATAGTCTTGACGTCAAAACACCGTTGCTGAAACACCACGATCAACAACTGACGAAATTACATTGCTGAAACACCAGTTTCAGCAAAGCGATTTTTTTTCTATTTTCGCTGTATTAAAACAGAGCATTATTCTGTTCAATTTTTTTTTTTATCCTGTGCTAAAACAGAGTATCACTTTCTGCTCTGTTCTTTTGTTCTGGAATTATTAGAAATTCCCAAAACAGAGTATTACTCTCTGTTCATATTTTTTTTGTTTGTTTCGGAATTTATCAAAAAATTCCCAACAATGGTAACAGAGGATTTTTCCACTGTATTTTTTTTGGAATGACCAGAAATTCCCGACATGGTATCAGAGCTTTCCAGGCTCTTTGAAGACATCAAAGAAGCTGAAAGAAGTTTTCTTGCTGCAGCAAATTATCCAGCAGAGTGAAAACGCTATCAAGGTATTTTCAGATTAGTTTTTTGTGTAGCTGTTGAAGACAATTAAGTGATTTTTAATACACAGTCAAGTATTGCAAGTATGGCCAGAACCAGCACCAGCGTGGGTATGTTTAATACCCAGCTCCCACAGTTCAATGGGAAAAACTATGACTATTGGGCAATAACCATGAGAGCCCTGTTTGCCTCACAAGATTTATGGGAACTTGTTGAATATGGATTTGAAGAGCCAACAAATGAAGAAGAGTGGATTAACTCAAGCAGAGAAAGAGCTGTTGAAGAGCAACAAGAAGAAGGATTCAAAAGCCCTTGTATTTTTATATCAATCAATGCATGAGAGTGTGTTTCCAAGCATAGTAGCAGCCAAGACATCCAGAGAAGCATGGCAAACTCTCAAGACAGCCTATCAAGGCATAGAGAGAGTGAAGACAACAAAACTATAGTTGTTGAGGAAAGATTTTGAGAACCTGCGCATGAAGGAGTCAGACAATATTGACTCATTATTCACACAAGCAATTGGTCTGGTCACATAGATAAGGTCTCATGGAGAAACTCTTGAGGAAAGGAGGATTGTGGAAAAACTATTGAGGTGCCTACCCTCAAAGTTTGATGTGATTGTCACCATCATAGAAGAGACAAAGAATCTCTCAAATTTTTCAGTTGATGAACTTCATGCATCACTGATAACACATGAGCAGAGGTTGAGGAGAAATGAAAACTCATCTCTAAAGCAAGCCTTCAAGACCCAGATGTCATTTGGAAGAGGAAGAGGTCAAGGCAGAGGAAACAAGAGAGGAAGAGGCAGAAGCTAATACAGAGGTGGAAGAAACAGTTCAGCAAACGTTCAGGGTAGAGGCAGCAATCCAAATCAGAACCAAGGCCATGGCAGTAGCCAACAAAGTGGACAACATCATGCTCAAGGAAAAAGGTATGAAAATCCAATGTCCAATGTTATTACTGTAAAAACTATGGGCACTGTGAAAATGAATGTAGGAAGAAGCAGCGTGATATGAGTAATAGATCTAGTGCAAATATCACTAGAGAAAATATCAGTCAAGATAATGGGTTGTTAGT
>APFE030390851.1:0-12748 GCA_000404065.3 Pinus taeda | reverse complement strand
TTGCATGCAAAGAAAAGATGGAAGTTGGATTCATCCTCAGCCCAGCAAAGAGAACAAACACCCGGACCCTGCCACCCACGCCTCTTCAAATTATCCCGGGAGAGATTCCTGTTGTGGAAGGCCAACCATGCAAACAGAGACATTTTTAAAGGACAACCCAAATTCCATAAAATGGGCGGAAATGATGGCTCAAGCCGCGAAGGAACCATACCAATCAAATCTTTATATACATCCTTTACTTAGACCTCATACAATGTCTTTGAACTCTTCCAGATTAAAACATCATGCTCCCTTGATCGGAAGAACCCACAGTTCCTGAGGTGAATTTTAATGCAGTTCCACAGAGAGGCTATATGCGCAGGCATGCAAAAATGATCGGCATCCTTCTAGATGGGGAAAGGGCCATTCCATTCAGCGATAAGACTTCCCCAGAAAAAGATGCTAACCCTGTGGAAAAAGTATAGCAATGGCTCTTGAATTTCAATTTTTTCTGATCCACTCTTGAAGGAGTCAATTCCAATAAGAAGATTTTCACCTGTTTGAAATTGCCAAATGAGACTTTCAAGAAAAAAATTTCCAATCTTTTGCATGTTACGCCAGACCGGAGAGCCCCCAGACGACCCCAGATGCTTCCTTTTGAACCAATATACCAGACACTTCCTTTTTAAATACTTAACCCGTATAATATTACTCCGTATAATATTACCAGACACTTCCTTTTTAAATACTTAACCCGTATAATATTACTCCACGGGCCATTCCCAAACACGCCTCTCCACAGCGAATTACAAAGTAAAGCCTTGTTGAATGACCTTAGATCCAAGAGACCCCATCCACCGAGGCTCTTAGGCTTGGAAATGTTGGAAAGAGAGGACAAATGGTATTTTTTTCCTCCCCTCCCAGTCTCCCCAAATAAAACTGGCTGTCAATCTGGTCATTGCCGAAATAATGCTGACCGGGAAGGAGAATAAATGAGCCCAATATACCATCATCTGATTTAGAGCTGCCTGTGCAAGGATCACCCTGCCACCAAGGGAAAGAAATCTAAACTGCCAACCAGATATCCTCTTATGAAACTTATCTAGAATCCATCCCAAGTCTGCCTTTTTGTACCCCATGGCTTTCAGCTGAAACCCAGGTACTTCAGCCCACCCTCAGTAGGAAGGGCTTTGATTCCAAACTTTGCCGACAACCAGTCAATCAATTCCTAGTCCGAGTCATTGTGGAAAAAAACAGACTTATCCAGATTGATATTGAGACCCGTAGCTATTTGAAAATTCTCCAAAATATCAAAATAGCATGACCAAGAAACTTTGCATAACATTCCAAAAATAATGATATCGTCAACAAACAGGTTGTGAGATATCGAAATACTTATTCAAAGCATAAGAGGACTAATTCTGGCTTCTTCAACAGCTTTATTAATGTGGAGACTAAGGGGGGATGATTTTAACGGGCTTATTACTTCCTTTGACACGGGTCTCTCTTGACGACATTCGCGGTAAACTAATACCACAATTGCTGATTTTTCCTTTTTCATTTAGTGGGGCCGAGGGGTTAATGAGCATCATCTCCAGCGTGGATTGCCACTCGGAGACCCCGTTGTCACGAATGTGAGCCGACTCAGCCTGAATCGCAGCTTGTATCATCACCTCGAGATCAGAGGTGTCAGTCATCTTTAAAAATCAACTACTGCTGACCTCACTAGGACTGCAACAGATCACTGCAGATCAATGATCCAGGGAGGACTGACAAGAAAGATTGAATAATACCCAGAGCAACATGTACCCAAATTCAAAAATGACCACCTAAAGTACAGGACCAGACAGCCAGAAGGATGGGCCACCCAAAGGAGGACGCATGCGAAAAGATAATCCTAATTGTACCGGCTTCAGAAGAGGACAAGGACATAAATTAGGAATAGGCCGACCATAAATGGATACTGGAAAACAGCGGCTAAAACTAAATACTATACTCAGAGCATTCAATCAAGACACATGATAGAAGAATCCAAGTCTTCCAGAATCCGGACTTCCAGATAGATCAAGAAGAATTTTTTGTACTTGATGAAAGGTGACTCATACACCAGAAAACAAAACCGGCCCTGAAAGAGTCTGAAATTCAGGCAGGCCAAACAGCGGAAGGCATGGATCATGAAGAAACCTCAGGGCATGCAACATAGCAGCACACCAGCCGACAAACACACCACCAATGACAAATCTTAAATCGAAACTCTGCGCATGGCCTATAGATAAAAAAGAACTTTTGAAGACATGGAAAAAAATCCCATGAACGACTCGAATCCATTGACAAGAGAGAGGTAGTATGGAATTCAATGGAAATTAGACCCGAGGGGGAACCCAGAGCATCCTAGCCATATAATGAACAACACTAAAAACATGTCGACCCTTCAATTTCCAGGACCCATATGGAAAAAACATCTGCTACTACATATGTATTCTGCAATCAACCTCTTTTAAACAATAATAGATTATTAAAAGCCTAGCTACCTGAGCAAAAACTGAGAAAGAAAAATTGACCTGAGGCCGCAAGCAAACTGAGCCAGAAGTGCAGAGGATCACCTTGAGCTGAACCAGGGACAGCGACACCCCTCACTCCCCGAAACGATATCACATAGATGACCGAGACTAACTGCAATGAATTCTTAGAGGAATGCTTGCAAACGATGTTGTCTGATGACTCTATTGTCACGCAGAGAGACATTACCAGACCAGCCTGAAAGAAACCAAGGCCTTGACAAAACCAAAGGACATGAACAAGACCAGACAAAACTTATTTTGTGCCAAATGTCGAAAAAAAGACCGCATGCGGATTATACTACTCTTAAGCGTTGAATCCAACCGCCACCCGTCTTTACTGTGTGCACGACATCGTCATAGCATGCATTGGACCAACTAACACATGTGCCCACCTATCTGCTCCATGGATGGCTGTATCATTCATCACCCATCTTTCATTGTGTGCACGACCTCGTCACTTAGCATGCATTGGACAAACTGAACCCTATGCCCACCTATCTCCTCCTTGATTGGCTGGATCCATCAAACACTGTCCCGCCATCCCTTATTGGTTACAACCATCACCTTCTTCCACAACATCCCTACACTCCGCTCAGCTGCCGCCCCTCGACCCATTGACCTTAGTTCCACCTCGAGGAAATCCTTGTCATCGGTAGGGAAGGAAAAAAAAACAAATGAAAAACCAATTTTCAAATTAATGTACCGTCGTCGTTTACCGTCCGCGCGTCTCCTCTTCATCTCTGGCCAGTGCAACTCGATGCAGTAAAACAATTGGATTTACCTGCCAAATAAATCTGCGGATTTCATGTTTTTATTTTGTTAAAAAATTATTTTATAGTTTTTAGTTATAGTCATGTAATTATTGTTATTTAATATCTTTAAATTATTTAATAATGGGAACAAGACCCAGAGATATATCAAATAATTAGAAAAATTGGCGCTTCCCCGCACCCCCCCCCCCCCGGCCGGCCCTCCCCCCCTACTATTTTTTTTATATTAGTGTGAAATGGTTATTATATTCATATTGTTTTTTGTAGCTGGAAAATTCGAATTATAAATTCATGGGTAGTTTGTCAACCATTTTTCATTATCCTAGATGTTTTAATTCAACATATTTTTGTTGAATTTTGATTATATAATTTGGTATTTGTGCTTGTTTCATTATAAAATGGGTTTGACTATATAATGGATTAACACTCATCGAAATCAAAAATTCCAAAGCTTTAAACATCATCAATATGTAGAATACACTTGATTTTAACAAATTTCTTTAATTAAAAAAAAAAAAAAAAAATATATATATATAATAATATATATATATTATATATTATATATATATATTTATTAAAAATATAATGGCAAGAAAATAATGCAAAGAATTAGAAGCTTGATTTTAAATCTTTGCGCGCATATATATGATATATATATATATATATTATATTATATTATATATATATATTAATAGCATTATTTTTATAATTAATTTATTTAAACACATTAAAATTAATATGCAATATAGATCTATTTTATTTTGGATTTATGAGTATTGAAACACCATCGAATTTGTTGAGATGCAAATCTTGTTCTTATTTTTATGTTCAAGTTTAATTTAATTTAACATATTTAATGTAATTTCACCAAATCATATATATATAATTTAATCAAAATATTTAAATAATATAACCTCTTTAAAAACATTACCCTCTTCAACATTATATCTCTTCCCTTCCATAATAGAGTGCAATCAACTAAAATTTAAAAATAAAAAATTATGAGAATTTCACGTCCTAAATAATTTATTTCAAGTGAATTTATAATCCAATTTACCTTTCAAAAATAACAATATTGATCGTTGTCCGTTAAATGTTCGAACTTCCGAATTGTTTTATGGCTCTCTGCATCGCGAACTTTGAATGACACTTTAAAACAACTTTCTGAAGAACAAGGGACCGCAATGTTTCGGCAGACTCGCAATGGAGCGCGTTCCCTCTTGCCCCTGCGTATGCATATTACAGACTCCATCCGCCTCCACCTGCAGACTTCCGTCCTCTGCCCAGCAAAATAAGCAACACCTCCATCGGCAATTTTTACGCTGAAATGAACGCAGGGAACAGAAAAATGTTAACAGATATGGGTCCAAAATAACACTAGATATGAACCTCCAGCATTTTACCCTTAAAATCAAAACCATATATTGTAGCCAAGCCAGAAGAAATGTTCCACCGGTCGGCTATGAATTCCAATATCTGCCAACCGCATTTTGGGTCGGACCAAATCTCTAATAGTCATTAAAAACCATGATCAAATGCAATACATTGGCCACATATGTCAGAACACTTCTCAACCATGATCAATTGAAATAGATTTTTTGTGGGTAAAGCAGAGATTTTTTTTAAATAATGAGTTAATAGGAAATTTGACTTGGTAAAGTTATAAGTGGTTTTTGAGCTCCCGGTTATGATAATCTATAGTATTTATGTGGAATATAACCTATTTAAAAATACAGTTTAAATAATAAAAATTACAATTTAATTAATAATTATATTATAATTCTTTTTAAATAACACAATTAAACCATGAAATATCATTCTTTAAATTTCCATAAACAAAACTAACTTTAATAATAATATTATGAAATCTTACATGTTTTCATGGGTAGGTAGTTGACAAATCTCTATCATTTTTTAATAAATTACTTGAAAATATGATGAGGTCACATCTTTCACACCGAGATGAGTAGGAGATATTTAAATTGTGCCTTCTTTATTTGTTAGATTTTCTGAAGAAAAAAAAATTGGGCACATTTTTTTGGTCAAAATGAGTAGGAGATATTTAAATTGTGCCTTCTTTATTTGTTAGATTTTCTGAAAAAAAAAATTGGGCACATTTTTTGGTCAAAATTATCTAGAATCGGTTAAGGATTTGCCGAAATTTCAAGTTTGAGTTATAAATTCTCCACAATCTAAATATCCTAAAGATTTTTAAGAATGTTGATTTCATGTATGTAATCAAAAATCCAATTCAAATAATAAAAATCCATATTTAACTAAAAAAATCACATTTAAATGTAAAAATAGTTGGTATTTATATTAGTGTTAAGTAACCCTTCTTTATGTTGATAGGTATATATAATTTGGAATGGGAAGGAAGTGTTTTTTATTCAATATTAAAGATGTAGTATTGTTATATTTTCTTATTTATGTTGACGGGTATGTATAATTTGAAATTGGAAAAGTTTTTAAATTTAATAATCGTTCTTCTAGTGAGAAACCATGATGACTTCGACAAGCAGCGTAAGATTCTTCATGGTTATTGCTCCAAGACATGTATGATACTTGATACCAACAAGACTAAAGTCATGATAATTAAATTCAAAAACATCGACCATGGTGATTTAGTTTTATGATAACAATTATTTGCAGTGGTTGTCTTCATAGAAATATTTAGGTATTGACATTCATCATCAACTCAACTAGAATTATAGCATTGAGAAAAGGATTAATGGAGGTTGGAAAACTTATTATGAGCTTGAAAACAATTGTAAGTCAGTTGATCTTTAGATTTGAAGTAAAAAATGTTTCTCTTTAAGGCTCTCTTCACCCTTGTTATTTTATATGGATGTGAGGTTTGGGGTTGTAGTGTATCTAGAGAGTCATGGAGAAAGATTGAGATGATTCAAAAGTAATTTATAACCTACAACCTCGAGATCAAAAAAATATTCCCTATCTTATCTTCTTGATCGAAGATGGTCTTTCCCCCATTGAAAGCACGACTATGTTTAGGTATTTGATGTATAAGAAGAATGAAAACACGACTATGTTTAGGTATCTGATGTATATGAAAAAGCTTTATAGCATGGAAATCAAGAGGATGCCCAAAATTAATTCTAACTCTAGCCAAAAGCCTCACTGTCCCCTCAAGCATGTATGGCATAAGGATGCTTAGTCTTGGCTCAACCACTATGGGATAAAGGAAGAGATCATTATGGGGAATAAGGATAGTATCAAAAACACTATTACCTCCAAATTTAAGAATAATTGTGGGATGACAAGGAGTTGGAGGGAAAAAGGAAGCTAAGGCATTATAAGCGGGTGATCAACCCCACCCTTGCTAACCAAATTATCTCTCTATCTTGACTAGTATGAAGAGAAAAATGCACATTACAAGGATAAGAACTAATTCTCACGAGCTTCATAGAATCTTAGTAGTGGTCTATTCCCAAAATTCTATGGGAAGAAAGAATATGTCACCTTTGCAATACTAAGAGGGCGGAACATGAAAAACATTTTATCTTAGATTATTTGACTCTTAGTCACATTTTCTTGTTAAAAACTGGAAGACAAAAAATATATTCAATAAACTGAGCAACTCTCAGGTGAGGGATTCTCTTGAAGAGTGCCTCTTGCAAAATGTTCTACACATTCATTCATCATTAATCACCATGAATAAATAGTTTACAAGAAAATAGGAATGTTAGAACAACCACCTAGAAAATAGAAACAAATTCATAATCTAAGTCTCACACGTAAATAATGAAGAGTTACTTGACACCAATTTAAATACCGCTTAAATTAGACAGATTCTTTGTTAGAAATACTGGGGGGGTTGAATCAGTATGTCTTTTTTCTTACTAGTGTTTTACCAGTTAAAACATTTATATTCAAAACACAAGATGAACAACAAGAATAAATGTTTTTATTAATATAATCTTTGCAGTAAAATAGATACAATATATAGATGGTTGCAATCAGTTTCCAAGCACCAACTTGGACTTTTGTGAGGCTGCAACCTCCAGAGCTCCAACTCTATTTTGCCAAGGCACCAATCTTGGACTTAGGAGCACCAACTCTCAAGGACTTCAATCCTTCCAGTTCCTGAGATACCAGTCCCAAGGACTTCAATCCTTCCCATTCCTGAGATACTAGTCCCAAGGACACCTATCCTTCTTACTTCTAAGGCACCAATCCAAGGAGTCCAATCCCTCTTACTTCTGAGGCACCAAACCTAAGGACTCCTATCCTTCTTACTTCTGAGGCACCAGCCCCAAGGACTCCAATCCTACTTACTTCTGAGGCACTAGCCCCAAGGGTTACAGCCCAATCTTGTCAAGGCACATTTGATCGTAATGTTCTGCTCTCAGAACTCTTCTCTACTGAGTTCTGTCTATTTATAGATAAACTGTAGTCTCCAAGACACAACATCAATGACAACCAGTCTTCTTATGAAGGAGTCTTCCCAAATCTTCGTACTGCCAACACAGAGTCTCCAATAGCCTTCATGACCTCTGATAATGTCTTCACATAGCTTTAGTTAGTCCACTGTTAGCTGCACTAAGCTCTACATAAGAACCAGCTTTTTGTTCAAGCATATTTTCTTATTGTTACAGTGAATGCTTCAGCATGGCTATTTCTATGCTGGCTACTTCTCCCCTTCGACTATTTCCTGTCCTGTTGATCCTTTGGCCCTTTTTCTATTTTGCTGGACACTCCAGCTGCCTCTGTCTCCTCCAGCTTATTTCCACAATATTCAACCACACCTTCTATTCTCTATTTTCCTGTTTTATTCATTCCCCATGCCTCTGTCTATCAGTTTCCTCTTTTTCGATGACTCTTTAGCTTCCTCCTCGGTCTCTGTGGTTTCCTCTACATCACTTGATCCTTCGGCTTCCTTCCTTGGTTGTTGTGGCTTCCTTTGTCTCTTCGTGCTCACCAACTCTCCTGAGACATGTTGATTCAACCATGAGAACCAAATAATACACAAAGAATACGTATTATAAGTTAAAACCTATAACAACGCTCCTTTTATCAATCATTATTGACATACATAGGGATTTATCATTTAACAGAGTTGCCACGTCTAAATCGCAATCACAATCACCATGATTTAGCCTACTAAACTATCGATCAGGCCTCCTGAACTATCAGGTGCGTTTTATAGTGCATTTTTGCCTTCAAATTGCACGCAAGCCAAATATTCAATTACAAAGGAAATATGAGCGAAAACAGGCAAAAAGGCTAAAGGGCGGACTTCAAGAATCAATACACCCACATCTATACTATATCGGGTCTGCAGTATAATTGCAATCGATGCTCAAGACTTATGGGGGTCCTTTATACATCGATACCACGACATCGCCAATGGCCGACGACCGATCCTCCACTGGACGCAATATTATATTAAGCCATGTTGCAATATTTAAGCGGGTCCACATGCTTTATTGCAATAGGCTCTTTTCAAGGTCCAATAGGCGGACGCGATATATAATACAATGTTTCATAATGCGTAGTGGGTTCCGTTATAATATATATATTTTATATATAATTATATATTATATATTATATATATATATTATATATATATATTATAATATATTATATATTGTTTGCAATTGCTTAAGGCCCGCATACATAACCATATATATGAAATACTACCCGGACTACATATGTTTATATATCCAGACATATATGTTGTCGGGTCCACATATATGTATCACAATTGGGGGTTTGGGGTGGTGGCGCACATCCGAACCACCGATTTGCACTGTCGCCGATATATATGTATATATGCGCCTATATACATAACCTTCTCCACTCCGATAGTGTATTCCACTATACTTAAGTCTTCCGACCCAATAGTGTACTTGCCATAATATATTGATTTGACCGCCAATAGTGTTAAATACATATATATCTGGGTTTTGGCTCCCGATAGTGTTAAACGCATATATAAATGGGTTTTATGCCGTCGATAGTGTATATAGCCCTGTCTATATATGTTTTTATGATTTTTGGCCTCCGATATATGAGTTTGTGGCATATATTGCTCTGATAGCTCCCGACAACTGTTAAATGCATGCATATATATGTCTGTGCTCTGATATGCTCTCTGATGGCTCTATTTTCTTCCTCTGATGGCTCTGTTTGTGTCCTCTGTTTGCTTTGTTCTTCTTTGGCATATTATATATATATATTTATATATATATATTTTATTATATTTATTATGATATATATATATATATATATATTATATGCTCTGTTTCTGTTTTTGTTGCTCTTGAGCTCAATAACTCTTTTTGGCATATATTATATATATATTTATATTATATTATTTATATTATATATATATGCTTTGTCTGCTGCTCTATTTGCTCTTGTAGCTCGATACTCTGTTTGGCTATATATATATATATATATGGATCTCCTGTAGTCCTCTTGGTTCTTCTGGCATGATTACCGCATGCTTCTTCGATATGGCTCCTCTTGCTTATGGCTTGGCTATCTTGATGGCCTTGCTCCTGTCTCTTCATGGATCTGCTCTGCTTCCCCTTTGCTTCAAGTCATCCTCTAGTACCTAGAATATTGCCATATTGACATCAATGAAAACCTAGGTTAACATTCTTACCTTTTAACACACTCCGAACACACTCCACAAGGGTTTTGTTCTTCCTCTCTGCAACCTTGTTCTGTTGAGGAGTGTGGGGTACTGTGAAATATTGAACTATGCCATGGTTCTTGCAATATTTGATGAAACCACCCTTCTTATATTCTCCCCCTTGATCCAAGGGAAGAATTTTGATGAATTTTCTTGTATGCTTTTCAATCATGCTTCTGAACCTTTTAAAAAATTCAAAAATATGACTCTTCTTTCTGAGAAAATATACCTAAGTAAATTTCATGCAATCATCAACAAATAATAGGAAATAATAGGCACCTCCTAATGACCTCATTTGTATCGGCCCACACAAATGAGTGTCCACAAGCTCTAGTATATCTCTCTTCTTTCTATCTACATTTGCAGGAAAATCATCCCTATGCATCTTCCCAAGAGCACATGCTTACAAAAAACATGAAAATTCCTTAAAACAGGAAGACCGTTGACCATACCTTGTTTCTGAAGTAGGAGCAGGTCATCAAAGTTGATATGACCGAATATTTGATGACATAAGTCTTCTGCAGTCATCACTGATGAGGTCAAGGCTTGGTGTGGTGCGCTTCTTACATTCATCTTATACAATCCTCCCACTCGAATACCTGATGCAATTGGCTTCATATGATCTAGCATATCTTTAATAACACAATAAGATTTAAAAAACTCTACCTTAATGTTCTAAAATGTTATCATAGAAACAAATATCAACTTCCTTTTTTATTATGGGTACATACATTACATTTTGGATATGTCTAATATTTCCATAAGGAAAAACGATGGAAAGATTACCATGCCCTTTGATTTGGTAACTTCTATCATCACCAAGGTAGATATTTGCACCATTGTTGGTTTCTTTAAAATTCTCAAACCAATGTCTATTACTTGTCATGTGAGTGGAAGCTCGTAAGTCGACAAACGAAGTTTCTGCTTCACCATCCTTAGTAGAAAATGGAGAATCAGATGTAAACAATCTAAGATTCTGATTCTAATCTTCATCAACAAAGTGTCCTGTGTGCTTCTTATGTCTATGGCGACCTTCATCAAACTTCTTCTTCTGGAAATTTTTAGCTATGTGACCAACTCTACCAATATAAAAACATTTGGGTCTTGAATCACTTCTATTTGAGGACATACCTTAAGGTGGTTTTCTCTGTGGTGTACTTCGGCGTTTCTATCCTTTTGCCTTCCCTTTGAAGGGCTTCTTCTTTGCCATTAGAACAAGATTTGATCTTTGGGCTTCAGGTTCATCTGTCTCTCTTTCTCTTGCATCAGGATTCCTGTCAATTCTTTGAAATTGGGGGCTTTCTCTCTCGCATTCAAGCATGTGATAAACCTCTAATAGTCATCACTTATACCATTCATGGTAATTGTGACTAGATCAATGTTTGACGTTGTCTTCCCTACGTTGCCCAATTTATCTCTGAGCTCTTTGATTCGAGAGATGAATGCAACCACTGATTCATTCTCTTCCATTTTGATGGAGAGAATCTTACTTTAAAAAACAATAGGCGATTTGTGTTTTTGATCTCGTACAAGTCCTTGAGGGTTTTCTAGATGTCATTTGTTGATTTACATTCACGGATGTGAGGGATAATACATTCTTTCACTGACAATTTTAACAACACTTTAGCTTTGTTCTCCCTCTTTTCGCAGTCCTGGATTATTTTTGTTGTTCCGCTTAGGTTCGGCTTCAACTCATCACTGGTTGCAATTGCCCATGCGTTTTGCCCCTCCAACGGGGTCTGCAACTTAAATTTTCAATTGGAGTAATTGGAGATGTCTAGCGTATTACTCTCGTTCAGATACGCCTCTTCCATTTGGCTATTCATCTTGACAGGTCTCCCTCAATAAATAAATAAAAATTAACCTCGAGCAATTAAAAAATGGATCTATGTCCAGATCCAAAGAGCAATTTCAAAAAATGGGTGCTCTCTTAAAAAAACCAATTCCTTTAATTAAAAAAAATAAAAATAAAAATCCTTTTTAAAAAAAATAAAAAACCCTCATTTCTTTAAAATATGACTTTATGACTTTTTTTTTACATGTATGAAAAAAACATGCACCCAACCATTCAAAAAAAAAAATATAACCCTACACAAAAAAAATAAATTTAAGCCTTAAACCTTGCTCTTAGCCTCCCACCTAACAATTTTTTTTAAAAGGAATGCTATAACCCTAAACAAAAAATAAAATAAATTTAAGCCTTACACCTTGCTATAAAATAAATTTAAGCCCTTTAAGCCCTACACCTTGCTCTCCGCCTCCAGCACAAAGGCACCACCGACAACTTTTAAATGTTGGCACAACAACTCGAAAATAACTAGTAATAGGTTCCAATGCGCTCTATTCATATGGTGACATACGCTAAGCTCATAATCTCCCCCATTAATAACTGGTTCCAATACGCTGTATTCGTATGGAAGCTCCGATAAACTAAAGCTCCAACACATTGATATGGTTGGTTTTTTGATCTATCACCCAACGACTTTCACCACATGCCGCTCTAGCACGCAGCTCCAGCGTGCAACTTCATCATCTCACACGCACTTCGCAATTCACCAGCACGTAGCTGCCACCATAGTTACCAAATTCGAATTCGAATTTGATAAATACCAAAAAAATAGACTCTATAAAATTCGACACTATACATCTTATAAATAATTAAATATATTTATTTTTTTTTTATAAATTTAAATAAACAATCATTATATCCAAAATTTTAACAAAAATATAAAAATTGTATGAGTAGATTTTTTTCCAAAATAGAAATTACTGTTTTT
>APFE030390844.1:0-15198 GCA_000404065.3 Pinus taeda | reverse complement strand
TATAATTAAACATTTTTTTAAAATAAAAGTTATATATATAGAGAGGAAAGTTAATAATTATTTATTTAATATTGAATTAATGATTTTTTTTTTATATAATGCTTATAATATGAGGTCAAAGTTATTGTCATTGAACTTATTTTGAGAGTGATACTTATGGGACATTGACCTCTTAGGTATAATGTGGCATTGTGCTTGATTGAAATTAAGTGACATCTTCATTAACTATGGTTAAGTCCCAAAAATTTTGTCTTTATTTGTAAGTTCTGAATGGTATATAGGGGCTATTGGTTGCAATGTCAGACTCTTGTTGTCAAACAATTTATTAATATTTATTGATGCGTCCTCATAAAATCTAATGAAATCTACCTATGTTGGAACCTTTGATATGAATTGATTTAACATTTATTATATTACTTTGAATTCATTGATAGTCACTCTAGATTTGATTTGATTTGATGGTACATTAGAGCGCTCACTTAAAATCATTGAAAAAAATAAGATTTCAACCAATAAAATATAATATTAATAAATATTTTTTCATCAAAAAATAATAAATTTTAATATGCAAGGTTAAGCTATAGAAAATTTGCAAATATTTTTTATCAAACTCAAACTAATATGGGTCTTAGCAAAATATCCAATGTGTTATCTATCTCTCCGTGACATGGATAATAATAGGAAAAATTGAACTTCTATATTATTTCTTTAACATATTATATTGTGTTCTCATAAAAGGAGGTCAAACTTGTCATATGATTGTTTAATCATGAATAGTTTTATATTTACTATCTTGTGTACATAATAGATTTATCATGGTATCCATGAAGTGTAGACCAATTGATTTGTGTGGGGCTTAGGCTAGCCTTAAGAAACAAAAAAAAATTATCATAGTAAAATTGTAAAAAATGTATGTGTGGTTCATTTACACGATAAAAAATAAAAAATTTAAAAATTGAAAAATGAATATGTAATACTTTATTTTTATATGAATTTTAATTTTTCAACATTTTAATTTTTAAAATTTGATTATAAACTTTAGTGTATTTTAAATATTTATGTTTTTGTTTTTAAAATTTATTTCTTAATGAATTTTAATTAAAATTTTGTTAAAATATTTAGAAACCATAAATTTGAACTCTTGCATTTATACCATTTAATTATTAAGTGTAGTCAGCATATTAAGTTAGATATATCTATCTTAGCCAATATAATCCGTAATGGTTAATTAGGACCAAATAATGGTATAATAAATTTTAATGATCAACTCTATAAGCAATATGTTCAGTAATTAATCAATGGAGTTTGATGTAGAAATAACCTCTAGGTTTTAGAAATCATATCGACCAAAAATAATATATGATGTAGTTTGCTGTTAAGTGTTTATTTGTTGTGTTTTTTAGTGAGCCCCATCTCAAGAAGAGCCTTGGTGTGCATCACTTATCAATTTAGAGAATTGAGGAAATATAGAAAGATTATATGCAACATAGGATATTTAGAAAGTCAATTTAAATTTATTTTTAAATTGAAATAAACATTTTGTCGTAACATTTTTTTAATACTTCTAAATAACTCCTAACTTTAACAAAAGATATCATTTTTATTACCAAAGTTGTGAAGTTTCTAAATTGAAAAATACTTTTATACCTATTTAATTGAAAATTATTTATTTATAACTATAATAAACGTGTATATCAAAATTATGTTAAAATAATAAATATCTAGAAAAAATATATACTAGGCTTACTTTGACTAACTAAGATAAACTATAAGCAGATATAAAAATCTAAATCCATCCCTAATTCACATATAAAATTGTACATTTCTATGATTATTTAACTTATACTTATCATTAAAATTGAATTTATTTTATATGAAATTGCATCATTTAAGTTTGTATTACTAAATTATTAACATTCATCTCATCAAATGTAGACCAAAGAAATTAACTTGAAGAAATTATGAAAAATTCAAGAAACTACTGAAAATTGGTTATATTAAATTGGCCAGCAACATGTACAACAAGGAAATTGAGAAAATCAAAACATTATTAGAAATTGGTTATATTAGATTCACAATGTTTTATGTGAGAATAATGAAAATATGATATCAAAAGTAAAAGATAAAAATTTATGTCCTATTCAAAAGAAAATCTACCAAGATTCCATTTAGTTTTTGGAATAACTAAGGCCTTGTATATATACAACTATGCATTATTTTTATTTAATTTTATAACTTTATTTAATTTTTTTTCTCGGTAAATCTATGCTATTATATTATATATAGTAAAACTTTACAGTCACGGTATCAATATGCCCAAGGCCAGCTATGGCTCTTTGGACTCGGTTTTCACAGAACAAAACCTGCCCTCGCAAGGGCATCACGACTATACTAGAGAAACCCATATAGAGCTATTAGAACACGACAAAGTTGCCAGACAAAATAGAGTAGTCCCACGCAGGGGCACAAGAGCACGACATTAACATCCCACGCAGGGGCCTCACACGACTTTCAACGACTTCCCTTGCAGGCCTAAACAAAATTAACAGGAGCATACATAGATTTGGACCTGAACCTGAAATGACAAAAAGCATAGTCATTAACAGAACTTGAACCAGAAATGACCAAAACAGAGCCTGAATAGAACTGGAAGAAGAGAATGTGGGCCAGCTGAGGGCTATTCCTCCGGCCTTTCCTCGACCACCCTGCACCATCCGTATTTCTCTCGTAGGGAGTCTCAATCCTCCTCAACGTCCTCCTTGGAAGTCGTTGCCTTCTGAGCCTGAGGGCTGTTAGGAGCTTGCCCAGGCGCCTCCACAGGTTTCTTTTCGTCCACGCCTGAGCTTCCACCTGGGAGCTTCTCCATACTACACGACCCTCCTTCCTCATCCTGAGATTCCTCGAGGAATAAAACCGAGACATGTGCATTGATGCGGGGTCTGTCCATCGAGCTGCCGAAGGTGAAGATGGCGGAACCGAATGCAGGTGCAGGGGCTGGTTCAGAATTAGGACCGCTCGCGTCCATGAATTGGCTAGCCTGGATGGGGGTGGCTTTAACCCCTCCATGGCAGTGACAACGGCAGCAGTGAAGGCGGGGCCTTGAGGTTGGAGGATGAGACGGCCTTCCTCGAGCAGGACCCCTCCGTCTAACCATATTTGCAGGAGCAGCGGTGACAGGAAGAAATGCTGAAACAGGGTTAACGCGACGCCCCACAGACCTGAGAGGCCACCCAACTGAACACAGACAGCTACCAACCGAATTCTCAGGCTTGTGACAGCCTTCAAAGAAATGCACACAGGCGTTACCAGTAGGAGCTGTAACCTAGAGGGTAAAGCGGAACACAGCAAACTTATCACTGTAACCCAATCCTTCTCCCTTTTTAACAAATCCATCATACCGTCGGTACCTGTTTGCCATAACTGCAAGTTGCAGTCGCTCCATATAACCCGAATTCGCATTGAATGCCTACCTCTCGCTCTGTACAGACATTTTATGGTGGTGAGGAGTGTATTGAATGCTCTCCTTAGGCACGAGGCAGCACATGGCGGTCATGTGGCTCCTCACTGACACTCGTCCCATCACCCGCATCTGGGGAAAAGGTAGTGGGCTTGGCCCGGTTTAGACTAACTACTCGCATGACGAGCTACAACTTTGCTCGGGATTGAACACAAGACCAGTCCGTCATGACGAGGCCGACTTTACCACTACGCCGCCTCCACGACCTTAATTTTATAACTTTTTTAAAAAGATATATTCAAGTTTTTTTTGGACAACTATTACTAATATTAAGTAATAAAATTATGTTTCATAACGTGATCTATGGTTCTTATCGGTTTAGACTAAGGTATTTGTGAATTGATCGAGGGTATTTACGATACACCTTGCAGATTCGGGTGTTATCAATTTTATTTATTTTTATTTTTATTAAAATTAAAGTAGAAATAATATTAAATAATATTAAATAAATAACAAATATATAATAAATATCTTTTAATAATGAAGAACATTATAATAATTAAGTAAATATTCTGGCATAGAATATAGATTGATATTATGATAGTTGTACAAATTGTACACATGTATTTACATATCTATTTAAATTTATTTTTTTCAAATTATTTTTTTGTTAATCAATAAACCCACAAAATTTCTATTCAATACTTTAACTAATGAGAAATGAAAATTTTTTGAATTTATTACAACCATTTTGTTTTTATCGTACTAATATTATATTATAATGTTATTTTCAATTATTTATTTTATTGTAATTACATTAATAATACACCAAGTCCATTCTTGCCATTATTACAAATAAGAGGGGACACTTTCCACGCAATAGAAATAGATTTTTGTTTTAAAATAAAAATTTAATTTGTAATGTTAAATTTTAGAAAATTTTAATCTTTTTTTAAAAAATAATTAATAACAATCATTGGAAAAACTAATATATTATATCCTAAAAAATAAATATAATAAAAATTAACCTATCTAATTAAAAAACACTAAAAAAAACCAATCAATGGACGGGAGCCACTTTCTATACAAATGACTGGTTAAATAAACAACCAAGAACCGCGGAATGTTTATAAATTCTGTTAAAAAACCCCTCTTATGTTGTGGCCTCCTCTTGTAAATTGGGAGAATTGGAGCCTCAATTCAAACAAGAATCAAGGGAAAAACCACTAACATACAACATAGCGAAATTAAAAAAGTAACCTTAATGGAACACTCAGAAAAGGCCATTGAATAGAGATTCACTGCAAATATAGAGGTTGTAAAACTAATTAGGGTTATAATGACTTTAGAATTGAACAAAAAAATAATAATCCTAATAGGAAATTTAACGTGATTCTGAATGGGAATGAGTATCTCATGATTAAAATTATATTATGTAGGCTCGTCGTTTAATGTGACTTTGCATGAGCATTCATTTTAAATTTGAAAACGTAATTATATATTCACTTTAAATATGAAAAAAAACGCGTAATCTTCATTTCATCATTTATTATTCACATCATAATGGATTTCAATTGAAAGCTCAAAGTGTTTGCAAAATTATAAGTTAATACAGTTTATAGTGTTGTTTTCTTAACTTGATTAGATTTTTTTTTGGAAAATAGAGTTTTTGACAATATTTTGATAAAATTTGGTAGGGATTTTTGTTTCGAGATTTTAGGTGTCTTAGAAGTTTTTGATAGTGTTGATTCCATTTCTATCATAAAAAACACTATTGAAAAATTGCTAGTGTAAGATTTCTTGAAAACATTTTGCCCAAATTATATTATTCTTAATTTAATCATCATTTATTATTCACAACCTCTAATGATGAGTTTCAATTGAAAGCTCAAGAGTGTTTGCAAAAGTATAACTCCATAGAGTTTATATTGTCTTAATTTAGTTGGATTGTTTTTTTTTTGGTTGGAAAATATGGAAACTTTGGCAATATTTTGATAAAATCTAGTAGGGTTTTTGTACATTTAGGTTAGAGTTGTCAGATTTCAAGATTTAGACGTTTTTGATAACCCTGAATCCATTTCCATCATCTAAAACATGATTAAAAATTCATAGCCTAAATTTTTTTTAAAAAAAAATTCCCAAATTCCAACCATTTCTATGGGATTGAAAAAAAAATCAGGAATCTAAACAATTCCTCTACCTTGGTAATCGTTTATATTATAAAATTTCAACTCAAATTACGAATGAGTGGATGATGATTGTATAAGTTGCATTTCATATTAAAACGAAACTCAAAAAAGTAATAGCACTTATTAATATGTTAAAACCCTCATTAAAGACGAAGATTGTGTGTACTTTACAGACCATCATACAAATATAATACATGTTTCATACAAATACAATGCATCTTTCTTGGTGTAGATTTAAGCATCACTCTTATCCGAAAATATGTAGTTATATACTAGGGAATCAAATGCCTTGAATTGGTCAATTGAATATTCAATTTAGCCAATGGTCTTACCATGACTTGTGACAAGGGAATCACATGCGTTGAAGTGGTGAATTGTATATTCACTAAACCACTTCAATATTCAATTTAGTAAATGGTCTCACAAGAACTTATGCCAACATACGTTTACGATATAATCAATACAATCAATCATGTTGTTTTTGCCTTTTTGTCATGGGAAATAAAAATATAATTATTTAACAAAAATATTTTAGACTAGTTATTTTTCAAAGATCATAATGTTTATTTACAGAATGGGTGGTTTCAGTAACAACATTTTTATTTATTTATTTTATATTTCGAACTATAAATTTTATTTTTATTATTTTTATTTTAATATTTATTTTAATATTTCTTTTTAATATTTAACACATTAATTATATTTTTTTCATATTATTTAAAGTACTATTATTTTCTTCTAATTATTTTTTGTAATTATATATATTTTAGTTAATTTATGCCATCATTTTAACAGAAAATATTACTTCTAAAACTTTTGAACTTTACGTCAATAAATTTGATAATTGTAATTAATTGATACTAACTATAAGGTAATTTGGTAATTGTAATTAATTGGAACTAATTTTTTAATTGTAATTAATTTGTACTAATTGTAAACTAAAAATTAGTTGTTAATTTTTTTTTATATAGAGTTTGGAATAAAAACGTATGTAAAATAAAACATTTATATAGTGTTGGCTATCTATACTCTTTACATTTCTTAAAAATGAAATGGTCATCTACTTTTATATTCTTATTTATTTTGGATTTGTTGGTTTGTTTAGTGATATGAAATGATGACTTATTTTTTTCCAAGTAGAGATTTTATTTCAGTGTGAAGATTGTATTAGTTTTATTTTGAACTTTGATATAATCTTTGATTGGTTTTATAGTTTGTTTTATAGTTTTAATAGTGATATTGAAAGAATTTAAAACAAATCTTAAATCTTAATATCTATCAATTTTTGCATGTCTTTTGTTCTTTGGACAATGCAACATCATTTTTGTTGCTTGGACAATGCAACATCATCCTCTAGACATCACATTATTTTTGTTTTTTTAGACAAATTTATAACAACACATATTTATTTGGTAAATTCCGCATATGATAGTGGTGTTTTCAATATTACTCTTACATGTTTCCTTTTCTGAAGTTATGGATTAAATTTTTGTTTATGAGATAGTGTTTTTATATGTTATATGAATTTAGAATATGAATGATTTAATTCTCTTGTTGAACTTTATTGTATTAAAAGGGTTCATCTTTAAATTATTGGTGGTATAACCTAACACTATCTACAACGATTCTTTCATAATTAAATTTGTAATGGGAAAATCATTATTCACTTATTTGATGCATACAGTATAATCCATAGAGTTTACACTTCGGACAACAATAGGTCTTGTATATCCATGTGGCAAGGTGTGAAGTTGAATGAACAATAGCATTATATGACGATATGGATTTCCCCCTTTGATTTGGAAAGTGTATGTTTTAACACCTAGAGAGGCATTATATGAAAAAACCATATCGAGATATGTGGTTTTATTAGAATTATGAAATGTTATCAAGACAATCTAGTATTGTTAGTATTGGCTGCTAGCGGGTCATTTCGAAAATTAGGTTCTATTATCACATACTCTGTATTCGAGTCTATAGTTTTCGCTTATGCATTTCACTGTGCTAGATTAGTGTTTATTCCCTCAAACTCTTCCTATATTATATGACCTTCTTTTTCCATGAAATCATTGTTGAGTTCTCTTAACTATATTGTAATGGCCCCTTGTAGTTCAAATAGAGCTTCTCAAAAGTGAAATTATTGATGCTTACAATAAATAGCTCATTGTGTTCTAGGAAGTTGGATGGTGGAAGTTTATTCATAGTTTCTAAAGCGATAATGAAGATGTATTTAAAGTTTTTTCTTCCATTTATAATTGTTTCAAAGAGAAAGTTGGAGATGTTGAGATGATGGTTAATCAAATTTTCATTGCTAAGGAAACACAAATTTCCACTGACGATGAAAACTGGTCCAAAACGCCCGGTTACAGGATAGCCTCTGGAAATAATTCTGGTTTCAGAGGATGTTTTCTATAGTGTAAAAGGTATTCATATTCGTAACACACACCTCATTACACTACTCGATTACCAAAGAAAGTGGTCACTAAGATGACCTAGCTCCCAAAGTGCAATTATGAGAATGGGGTCTATTTTTTTCTTTTCTTTCTTTTTTAATCCCTGAATGTACATAACACATAGAAGTAGCAACCTAGAAACTGTATACATATTAATAAAATTAGTCTCATTTCCCAATAGTGAATGTTCTTATTACCCGATCAATCCAATCAAAGAGAGAAAGACTATCATTAGAGTAATCATCTTCATAAAAAAAAAGTGGATGAATTATAAGATGATTTATTTAGATTATTAGAAATTTGGATACCTCTGTCTTCCCTTGGCATAGGGACCATTATAGGTGTCTATGTACTAGCACACATTAAATATAGGATCATCGGTAGACAAAAATAACCAATTGATGTTTAGACAAAGTTTTACCACCACACTTCTCCAGTGATAGTGGAAAGAGCTCTTGTCTAAAATGGTTGTAATATAATCTATTCATGTGCATGTAACAAAAACATTCTTACATAAATAGATGTTTATAGTTATGCCCTTTCTCAAGGAAAGTTATGTGCTACTTGTCCATCGATTTGAATGGTTGTAAGTTTCCAGCAATAGATAATCACTCTAGACTATTGTCATAAAGAGAGTGAAAATATAGGAATAACTTGTTGCTAGATGGGAAATGGTTTTTCCTACACCAACGAGTCCCAAAATACATGGGCAAGGATTTAATAACCTTTGATGGGAGTAGTAATAGGTCTTAGTATTCACTTGAGTGAGCCTTGGTCCTAGAGGGTCCTACCACATGCAAATGAAGTTTCCAAACACTTACCTCCATTAATTTATAAATGTTTTGGGATAAGCTTACCTTCTAGGTTCTAAAAACTACAATGACCAATTGATACCAACTAGGAGCATGCCAAAATTCACAAAGTACCACCTCATGATGAACGATGGGTTTTATGTCAAGAATAACAACTCAAATAATGATAATGTATATACTCCAATATCTTTTGTTTTACATGATTAATAATATACCAACGGAAGTACTACTAAAAAGAAACCTACTAGTCAATCCAACATGGAAATAGTTTCCACCATTGGATACCTCTAAGACTATTGTGTGGGAACCCTAACAATGCATACAATAACCATAAAATCATAAAATTCTAATAAACCAATATAAGTTTCAGAATTCTATCAAACACTTGGTGTGCATCCTAAAGAAAAACATTTACAAGTAATATTTGCCACTATAGGGTGCCTCTGGCATGAAATGATTATCGTTGACTCATTTTGGACATCTTATAGGCTACCATAGAACTATGAAAACATGTCGAAGGAGAGATTAAACCCCATGCATTAGTATAGGAAGGAAGAGTTTTAGACGACTCCTAAATTATGATTTCAGTTTCAATGGGTCGATTCAACATAGTTTGCGCCAAACATTATGCATTCTACACTTCCAGTCAAAGAACACTCATATACAACTAATCAATATAGCTACAATAGGTTGGATTTTTACACAATTACATGCTTAATTACTACAATTCTAAACTTATGGGTCGTTGCATTCCTTCAAGTACATAGGGGGCTATTAATATGAGCAACATGATTACCACATAATATCTAGAACCACACTAATGCATGGATTTCTAGACTTAGCAGCCTATACATGAATGAGGTTGGTGATTTAAGTGTCAAGCTTATATTTTGTTATTTTCATTGGTGCAGGGATAAAAACATATACATATACATATACATATACATATGTTGTTTCTTGTATCTTCTTCAAGACAATGAAGTTGATGAATGTGATGTTGTTGTTTGTCTTCTGAGATTGTAGTAATATTGTAGTGTGTTGGCTCTTGCATTATGGTTTGGAAGAAAGTTTCCTTGATGATATTCATGATATTATTGTATGATGAATGAATTCAATGTTGCTACTAATGGTCATAAATATTACGAAAATATAGTTTTGACATAGATGTTGCACATTGTCATATTCTTGCTGGGATGTATTGAGTTGTTGTTGCATTGAGTTAATGGATGGTTTAAGAGGGATATATTGTACATTCAAAGATTGTATTCTTTGATGAGAGGGTTTCGATGTTGTTAAGAGTTCTTGATTGTCAAGGAATGCTTTCATGAGTATGATATTTGCTTTTGTACAAAGATTATGGTTTGACATCTGACAATATTATTGAGTTAGGGATTTATTGAAAAGAGAGTTTATTGATTGGCATTTGTGCATAGGTCAACTGTATATTCAGTTACTGTAATTGAGTAGAATGGTATCTCAAGTTTTAAAATTGGATGAAACATTTGTAAGGTCCCACCTTACCATCCATTAATAATATAGAGAGGTAAATGTGACATTTAACAATAACATACACATACACACGCACACACACACACACACATGCAAACCTAGGTAAAAATCAATTTATTGTGAATTCTTCCTATTCCATCATTCATATCGAAATTTACATTCCCAAAGAGGCTTCTTTCTCCCTAATACTAAGAGAAGTAAATACATTATTAATGTTTTCATTTTCCACAATCCCAATGTCTAAACAAATCGATTGTAGTAAGGAATTTCCCCTAAAACTTATATAGTCATAATGTTAATGAGGATGGTTCATAATTGCTTCATTATAGCATCATTACATGTTATAGCTGACATGTTGTGGAAGTATACCTAAGGACATAAAAATGAGAATATATCATAATAAATATATATATATATATATTTGAACACAGGACTATAAATTCGGCCCTTCTTTTGAACAAATATTGATGATGTGTATATATTATGATTATATTACCATTATTTTATTTCATGTGAAGTCATCATAATCTTAATAACCATCGATATGGAAGGTTAGTAAGTCAACGTTATACATGGAACCCAACATGCTCTTCTCAACAGTCTAGGAGCCCTTAACTTCAATTAAATTCCAACTCATGAAAAAACCACTCTCAAGCACTCACAAATCAAACGCTAGATTATTTAACATGAAATTTCGTGACGTATACGAAAATGGGAAAGATACTTATCTTGAAGCATGAACTGGAAATTGAGCTCGAAACTCTAACTCTCCACCCAACCATAGGTTAGGTTACACTTTGGCCTCTCTTGCAGCCCAACCATCCGCGAGTGAGATTCTAGAGCATGAGTGAGGAGTTTCTTGACAAGATTAAAACCAAATACACTAGATAGGATAGGACTCGAGAGGTCCAATCAGCTCCACACTATATATTAATTACTATGTACCATAAACAAAAATGGTTTTTAATTAAATGGTTTCAACTTTTACAACACATCTTATATGCATTGTGGCTTAGCTATGTACTCGATAAACATGAATCGTTAATTTATCCATATTTAGAATTTACCATTGCAGTCAAATCCTAGTGTAAAATTAAACCACAAATTTACATACCATAAATAACAACATAACTTACATAAATATGTAACAATATGAATAATGAAAATATATGCCTAATTTAAACATACACACAATATAAGCACAATAAAATCACTAGGATACCAGTCCATCTTTAAGAACAATAGAACTTCACGGCGAAGGTGCCAACCCGACAACCATGTTCCTCCAGGGCTCCAAGCACACTCTAGGCTAGTTGCCAAGGTGCCAAGCCAATAATCATGTTACTCAAGGGCTGCAAGCACCCTACATTCTAAATTCTAAGATACTGTAACATACCCCGGTAACCTCGCATGTAAAAGTAGGGAGTTAGAATTTTTTATACAAATTACCATAGTAATTATCCAATTCACAACTCCACAATTCATCATTAACCATTAGATATAATGTTCATTAGTACATCAAGTAAATTGCCATCAAAGACAGTAAGTTACATAACCATTGCATAACCTTTAACCACCACTGTGGTAGTGTTATAACATAAACTGTCTCATGAATCCTTGCATCCATTTCATAATTTCCATGAACATATTAATTAATCTCATACTTGGAAAATATGATCATGCCATTAAATAAAGAACCATCAACATCAAGGATTCAACATCATCAAACTGACACAAATGGCATCCACACCATTGAACACCGATATACCCTGGAAACCCCATAGGGTGAAAACAAGAAAACGTTTAATCTTATTATTAAACGCTCGTGAGGGTTTTCACCCCTCACTCAATGGCTCATAAGGGATTCCATCCCTTAACCATTGTTATGAAATCATTACAATGAATTATCATTAAGTTATTACATAACTAGCTAAAAGCTAATACATTTTCCATGAAACCCTTTCCTTACATACCGCCACATGCAACATTCTTTGTGGCATGATTGTTCTAGCAACAGACGGTCTTGCAACCCTAACTCATTTGCATGGCCCATTAATCCTTTTCCTGCCACAATGTTAAACATCACTTTTCTTTGGCAGCAACCGCCATCGTTTCTTGTCAATGCTATCATCAACAAGCTTTGACAACCAGATTAGATACAATATTAATCAATAATCAACCTCTAAAAAGATCTTTTAACATCTACTCATATGCATGAGCAAGCATGACATATTATTTAACTAGTACATACACCCAAGTAAATGTTGTTGACCTCCACAATGTTTTTTTTATGCTAATGCAACTCTCTTTAAGAGTTCTAACTCATTAGTTCTACTAGCATGTAAAACACATTCGTTATAACTTCATATATGTAATAATCTATTATTTCTATGCTTAAACACATGTGTTCTTTTCACATAGTTATTTTCGAGAACTCAACATAGTCTCTCTAACATACAAGAACATAACTCCATATCATAACGAATATTCTTTGTGCATACCATAGCTTATCATATTAGTCATTCTTTAATGTATGCAACACATATTAGAATACTACCATCACTTCATACAACAAACTACATACCTCTTTCTTAAAGGAAGTCATTTCACCCTCATTTCTCTATCTTCCCTTTCAGGGAATTATTAAATATATCCAACTTTATGCATAAAAATCAGATACAAAAACAAGATTTACTTATCCATCCAAGATCAAGAAATCAACACAACTCATCTAGTAAGACAATTTCTCTATGTACACATAGAGTCATAATTCCAAAGTCACAATAGCTACCATTATGCAACATGTGTTTTCCTAACACAATTACTTTACTTCAATGCACATAGTTCTTTTCGTAAAACAAGTAAGGATTTTGGTTCTTGTATGAACACCATTCTGATGTGTCTTTAAAGAAAAGAACCTCTATTTTGTTTTCAAGAAAACTCTCATCAAATCTTTCATCTTCATACATGAAGTATGCACACTCTTCTAGAATGAAACCATATTTGTGTATATATATAATATACTCTTTCTTCAAGAAAGTTAGAAATGAATATCTATGTGCCTAGAAGCACATCTTTAGCTATCTTTATCATGCATGTAATGCATAATCATTTCACTAAAACTTAGAAACTTAACTAGAATCATAATGCAATTAGCATATATATATTTTCCAAGAAACTTTTATCAAATAAAAATACATATTTAATTCAAGAAAAACTTGGCCACCTTTCATGCTATGTCCTCGGGACGTTTATATGCCTCATCTTCTTTTCTCAAGAAGATACTTTGGCTATATTTAACAAGGATTTTATTCCAAGAAAGTGACGAGAGACAAGCATTTTACACCCAATTCTCACATGTAGTCTTTCTAAGAGGAACTACCTATTTTCTTTATTAAGAAAACATATAAAATAATCAATCTTTTACATGCATTAAAACATTTTCTTTACCCAGAATATTCATTCTTTAACTACATACATTATCATGTTTTCTCTATCAAGAAAACATATAAAACAATCAATCTTTACCACATGCATTAACATGTTTTCCTACCAAGAAAACATGTAATTTAATCATTCTTTTACCGCATGCATGGACATATTTTCCTACCAAGAAAACATGTAATTTAATTATTCTTTTACCGCATGCATGGACATATTTTCCTACCAAGAAAACATGTAATTTAATTATTCTTTTTTTTTTTTCCTTAAATGCAATATTAACTTCTATTTCTTTAATTTGCATTCTCTTTTCCAAAAATACAATAGCTATTGAATAATTATTCTCCTTACCCAAAATAGTTATTTCTATGAGCACAATAACATATAATTATCTCAAATACTAACATATTCCAAGATTGTCATAAATACTTATCTCGTCAGTGGCTCTCTCCATGCTTCCACTGCATGCTTCCATCACCTGCAACACGAAGGAAGAACCTCCCTCGGGGACGGAAACTCTAACATGGACCCAAACCATTAAGCTTGCTGGATAAATCCGCTCGCTAGATAAATCCGAGCACTCATAGGTGGATAATAAAAGAGCGGGAAGCTCTGTGCTTAAGCAATCAACGTTAACTTGTTCTTAACTTATAGTCCCAACTGCAGAAAGGAAAAATAATCTTTAAAATAGCTAACTCAACATCATGAATGAAACGATTCACTTGCTTAGCAGAACACAAAATTTTATGGCAAAAAGAAATCTAGACAATCTACACTGAATAAGTCTAGAACAGAAACGTACTCTCAGAATCGAGAGAAGTCTACGCATATCAATATAATCTACAAATAATTGCAATTCTGTGCATAATCTGTAAATAAACCAAGTTACCAGGAACAGTCCACCCAATGCCTGGTGTCTGGTTCATTCCCACACAAAACCTCCTTCCATCTTCCGTAAGAGGTTTCCTTATAGCCGCCAACACAAACTCAATGCTTGATCTTTTAAATGCATGCTCAAGCATCCCAAGTTACCCTATGACAACAAATACATCTAGCAGAAATCTTCCTTTCTGCCACCTTACCTAAACTTCACAGTCATTAATGAGGTGTAATGTATACCCAGGAGCATAGTTATACATCGTTGGAGGAATAATTTGTTAGAGGTTTCCCACAACTATTTGTTCCTCATTCAGTTCCCCGCATATCAAGAATAAGTTAATAACTGATTCGTAATTATTTCTCAACTTAGTTTCCCGCGTATCAAGAATCAGTTAATAACTGATTCATTATTATTTCTCAATTGTTTAATTTACGCTAAGTTACTTAGGGATGTTACA
>APFE030390825.1:0-10919 GCA_000404065.3 Pinus taeda | reverse complement strand
TATATATATTCATGTGAATCCAAACCATTTATGCACAAATAAGCAAAATTTCTCACTTATATAGCACATGAGGGTGTACATATCTAAAATAACAGTGAGTGCAATCCATCTCTGAACCAAAAATACATTAACAAACAGGCTCTAGATGGCCTCTAGCATCCAAAAAAATGCAGGCTATAATGAATACCTACCTATCATCAAAATCATTGCCCATATTAGGGTCTTTGTCATTAATATCACCCTCTAAGCATTAAGACAAGATATGAAAAATGTAGCCTGTCAAGTCAAGAATTTGTTTGAGTGATGGGTACATTTTTAGTAAGGTCATGATAGAGGAGTTCGACAACCAATGACAACATCATGGTACATAGAGGACTTTATGCTCTTGATTAAATATAGTTCCATACCCTCGTACATAACATAATCCAAAGGAAACATTGCAATCTCCCCAATCCTAAAATCCTGAAAAATTGTTAAGTTTGTTGGATTTTGAGTGAGATCTAAAATTTTACTTTCTCCATATGAAATCCAATGAGGTCAAAACCACTCTCAAACATCCTGAGTCACTTCATGGTAATGTTAAAAATTTAAATAAAAGGATGAAAATGAAAGTTGAAGGAGTATGTCACTTTTACATTATGAAATTAACATTACCATGAATTGCATGGCAATATTAGGGCCATAGACTTGAATATTCTTCTACCCCACTCAAAGCTTTTTGTTCCTTTTGAATGCATTTGGATCATCTTCCGTCAAATTGTATGGAACTGGTTGGTTCCATATAAAACCGGTTCGTTTGGTTCAAGACCTTGAACAGACCAGTTTAACACCCAAACCAGTCAGGCCGACCAGTTCCACTGATTTCAGTCCAGTTCCAATAACACTGCTCTTGAATGCCATGAAAGATAATTTGATCCCTCACTTAATTGAGAAGAGGATGGCCAAGGAGGTGTTCGAAGCCCTGGTAGGATTATACTAGAGCAAGACAATAGATAAGGAGATGATACTAAATGATATGCTCCAAACAATTGAGATGTTATTGAAGTCAAAGCAAGGGTCAGCTATAGTCAAGAACAAACATGGTCAAAATCAAACGATTGTACAAGAAAGACTTGAGATGCATAGAAGAAGCACAATTGCATTCTATCAACTCAATTATAGATTATGTTATAAAGCTTTTGAATGGCAGTTGATAAACCAATTGAACTG
This sequence comes from Pinus taeda, assembly GCA_000404065.3. Lineage (NCBI taxonomy): Eukaryota > Viridiplantae > Streptophyta > Pinopsida > Pinales > Pinaceae > Pinus > Pinus taeda. Next base: position 9,710 of record APFE030390825.1, on the reverse strand, counting down.
GAATCAGGAGGATACAATCCAAGATCAAGATCAACATACAATCCAAGTCAACTCTCCTATAAATAGTCAGGTCGGCTCTGTTATAAGACATGTCTCTTCAAAGGGTCATGTCAGCTCCTTTATAGGCCAATTCAACCACTATAAATATGCAACTTGTCTTCTTCATTTGATCACCAATTCAGTCAAGAGAACAGAGAGTGAATTCAGGACTAAGGTTGGAGAAAAAAAAGGTTATTGAAAGCAGATTTCTTGGTTTACATATCTGATGTTGGAAAAAGGCTATTGGTGTGTTTCTAATCTAGTTCAAGGACATTGAAGCCATTGTCTATTGGATACTTGACCTTTGTTGGTGCATCTTGTAGAGCAAAAGTTGGATTGCTCTTGGAGTATGTTTTGGCCTCCCTTACCTGTGCAAAACTCGGCCTCTTTATAAAGAAATTTTTCCTTCTACAAGAAGCTCAGCCCCCTCTCTACGAGTAGATCTTAGGCCTGTGTAATCCAACCTTTTGTAGAGCGTACTTCAAACCTGTTGTGGAGAAGATCGCGGCCATATTGAGAGTTAGTTTTTGGCCCTATAGAGAAACAGACCCCTGCCTTGTATTAGTTGAGACTTTTACCACCGCTTCAGCCTTCTATGACATAAAATAGACCCTACTTTGGCATGTTGAATTTCTACGACCTTGGTGTCTAGAACAGAATCTTAAAATCTTTGACGTTGCAGAGCTCCCTTCACACAAACCCGTACTCAAAACAGCCCTAATAAACCATCACTATAATGCGGCTTCTTCCCTGCAATAGCTCTTTCCTGTACTAAGACAAAAGACACCTCAAAAACTCAAAAAATGCCCCACATTAGTCCTTTGCATCTGCGGCTGCCTCAGAGAAGTATGGTGATGATTTGGTGCACTTGGATGGTGAGGAATGACCTCCAACATTACTCCCATATATACAATCTCATGTGGTGTTAAGACATGACTTGTGGCACTCCAAAGCAGTGTTCCACCAAGGTTCCGGGACGAGGGGGCGAGGGAGCGAGGGGGTGCGGGAGCGGCCTATGCAAAAGCTCCCTACCATTTTTTAGGAAACGTGGGGAAGCGTCCGGCTCTTAAAAATTTAGAAATATAAAATATAATTTATTAATTGAGTCCACTATGAAAATTTGGTTTGAATTGAAAAGTTGCAAAGCATGATCATTGATATGAATATCATTTGACATTATCCAAATTTATAATATCATATAAAATGATAAATTTAAAATTCTAATTTAGATTTTGGTCAGACAGAGGGAGAGCTTCAGCTTGATAAGGTAGCCACTGAATTCTGTGAAAAGGTAAATGAACAGATCAGGAACACTGCATTGGCAGTAGAAGGGGCAACTACAATGGGTTGTCCAGCTGTATTGGATCCAACAGCTAGAAATTTTGTTATATTATATATAATATAGACAGTACACCATATGCTGAAAGAAGAGTTTTAGTTCCAAGAGAGATGAGAAGATCACATGAAAGAGTTTTTGACAGTTTAAACTTTACTATCAAATGACATTGACTGCAAGATGACCATCTGCGAACCAACTTGGGTGACCAAAGATGGCATGGATAATTTGTCTACCTTATTAGAGCAATGCCATGCAGTTCAAACTTCAAACTAGCAGTGTATTTCAAGGGTGAAAATAATTTTCAGACCTGAGAATTCAAGCTAAGCAACAATTTTCAGACCTGAGAATTCAAGCTGAGCAATGTAAATTTTGTAACTGTATAAATTCATATATAACGACAGTTCCTAGATTTCTTGCTGCCCATAGTATTTTGTCATGCTTGCAGTAAACGCATGTTAGTCTATAGTCCACCCAATTATTTCCCACATGACATAGGCGCTGCTTCCATAGTTTGTATGTCAAATGTCATGCAAATTAAAAACACAAACTGAATGTCTCATATTCTTTGCCTGTCACTCCAGTTATCTCCCCACTGTAATCCAGCCATCACTTGAGAAAAAAATGAGAAGTTTTAAAAGGGAAAATTCATGTACGTGCTATATGGTCCAACAAATTTCCATGATACTGACCCTCTAAAATAACGCTTGTTGAAACCAAAAGACAACACAAGACGTTATCCCCATACAGAACATGAGTAGCTTTGTACCACTTTAGGTCTATTAAATCATAAACTATAAGCAAGGCCATTTTTTTGGGAGCGTGGGGAAACGTCCCCTCAGGGAAGGGAAACGTTTCCCTGGCAAGTCCCCTTGAGTTTCCTCCATTTTGGGAGCGTGGGGAAACGTCCCCTACTCGTCCCCAAGTCCCCGGAGCGTGGGGGAGCGAGGAAACTAGACCCCTGGGGGGGGGCAGGGGGGCGAGTCCCCGTGGAACACTGAGAAAAAATCAAGTTACAAGAGGAAAATCCAGTGTATGGCCCATAAACGCGTTTCTGGGCCGTGTCGTACAGGTCTCGCCGTTTCCGTTTCGTTTCCGTACGAAAACGGACCCTCTGCCCACGTTTCCTGCAACTTAGGTTTTTTATATCTAATTCATCATTCTACATGTTTCTGTTCACACATATCTATCAAAATATAAAAAAATATAAAAATATATATATATATATATATATATATATTATATTAAAATCGCTCTGAGATTCACTCCCAAACCGAGAGCTTTTGAAAACGTCGCTCCCGCTCCCAAGCAACACTGCAAGTGCATAAAAGAAAAGGAAGAGAAGAATGTCACACATAGAAGACACCAGATTGATATCGGAGTTTGTCCAAAAGGGACTACATCTCCAGGCCCTATTCGAATTAGTGGGGAGGCCTTGTTTTCATTAAATGGCAAAATAATGAAAATACATCAAAAGTCAAAATGACGACCATATACCTCCAAAATTGAAGAAGCCCGAAAATTGTAGATCTCTGATGGAGAAATGGATAGAACCATTGAGTTTGTGGCATCGAGAAATGCTAAAACCATATAAAATTTGTCGAAAAATGACATAGTGAAGATTTGAGCCCCTAGAGAAATTGCTCAGATCATGGTTTCGGCGCCCTCTCTGCACTGCTCATGGTTCTGCCCAATGCAATGGATCTGCCTTGAACTACGTGCGCACCCTTCTCTCCCTCGCGCACTAAGCAAATAAGTTCATTTAAGGTTTGGAGGGCAGATCCACTAAGAAGGCAGTTTTGGCGCAATGGCAATCATAAACAGTTCTTTGAGGGGGGGTCAGGTGGTCAAACCAAATGCCCCTCCCATTTTTAACACATTATAGTTTTTTATGTTTTAAACTGAGCGGCGGGTCCACTATTCTGGTGGCCCGCGCCCCTTTTCTGCCAGCATTTTTTGGCATACATGGGAGGTGGAGAGGGCGACGGGGTTGACAGCCCGCGCCCCCATCTATAACATAGCCTTTGGGTTGGTAGTTACCGAGGGCAGCAGGGTCATGGCCGCCTGCCCCATATTTATATTAATATGGTTTAGTTTGGGAGGGGCAGGCAGCGGTCATGGCCCGCCGGCCATTAAAAATTTTGTTTTTTTTAATATATAAACAGCCGGGTCCGATGGAGGTGGCAAGGGTCATGGCCTGCCACCTAATTATATTATTTTGTTTTTGTTATTAAAACAACCCGGGCATTTTTGGAAAATTCAAAAATTGACCGTAGGAGACAAATTAAACAGGCCACAAATTCACCCAAAACCTGACCCAGGTTGGCCGGGATAAGATGGCCGAATTTTGTCCAAATTACTGCCTCCTTAAGTCTGCCCAGTCGCCCAAGTCAACCCTGAACTTTGACTGCTCCTAACTTTCGCAAACGAACTCAGTTTGACGAACCATTCACACCATCGCGATCATGACGACAAGATCTTCAACATGAACCTGGTTCGAGCACAATCCAATCACTTCTATTTTTTACCCTTGCTGAGCCTTCTTGGACTTCTGCATGTGTCTAGAGCCACCTAGAACACAGCTAGCAAAGCTGCAACATATTCAGGCAACAATCCTCTCCAAGAGTTCATAGATAGGGCTTGCAGCACAGATTGCCCACTTTTTGCCATTAGAGGGAGAGAGGCAGGATTTCTTGGACATGTTTTGATTGTCTAGGTGGAGCATCAGGAGTTGAGCATGGATCAGTGTCAGCATAGCAGATGTATTCTTTGCAGAGGAATGCCTGCATTGGATTGGAGAGAGATCATGAGCTGGTACCCTACTAATGGAGTATCATTTTTATTCAAAGGCAATGTATTATAGGAGCCCTCCAAGGTGAGGTATATCACATGCTTCAGTTGGCAACAAGATGTAGGTTGGCCACTCATCAGTATTTCAGCATGGCTTCAACATGATGAGATTGACCTTGGTCTAGGCCAAGGGTTGGATTGGAGAGAGGTGATGATTTGGTACGCAACAGATGGAGCAGCATTCACTATCGGAGTTATAGCATAGCAGGAGCCGTGGAGCCTTGACGCTCCTTATTGGCAACATGGGGATCCATGGGGATTTGTTGATGACAGCTTCCATCGAGGATTGATATAGGATCCGGGCATCGAGGAGTCCATTCATGGTGGGTTGACACAGGAGCAGAGCGTCACCCAATGATTCGTATGGGAACCTGGCATTGGGTCTCAGTTGCGTCGGACCACCAAATTGGGCCACATATTTGGATTGCTTAAGGGGAAGCAATCTTGGGGTGGGAGGATTGTCATGTCCCCATTTCTATCCTTCTTCATAGTACAACCAGGGTTGATTTCTAGGGCAGGAGGTGGCCAGGTTAGTGGAGCAAGTTTATGTCATCAGGGGTTCCAATGGAGTTTTGCGGAGTTCTTATGGCATTTGATGGCATTCACTTGGCATATTCCACCATCTGCACAGTTTGCCTTTCGTTCCGTCGCATTCCGACAACTTTCAGAAATCAACATTATTATTGGGTATAACTTAATTAATTATGCTTGAGGTGGCATTCTGAGGAGATTGATTGGTGGGACACCTCAGTGTAATAGCTTGTTGGAACTGGAACGGGAAGATCTACAGGATGGGATGGTTAGATATGAGTTTCAGTGGCCTAAGGAGACATGGTGGCCAATTTGCCCTTTTCTCGCATTAAAAGGATATTTTAATTGAAATAAAAGAGGGAAAAGTGATCCATGATTACTATCTCTGCCTCTTTGCTTTTGTATTCACTGCCCTTCAGTTGCAACTCTGATCACTCTTTCGACTTCCTCAGCAAACCCTGCCCCAAAAAACCGAAATCTTGATCAACATGGTGTGTTCTCCAAGTGACCCTCAAGCCTCCTCTTATACTTTTCTCGTTTACAATTCAACGACCGAGATTAAGTCCATAATCAATGGCTAAGATTAACTCTAGCTTGACCCATGACCTTTGGACCCTTCTAACACAGTTTTATATTAATTCACATTAATATTTTATCTCCCTAAGTTTAGCTTTAAAGACTCCATTAAAAATATTAATTATTTTAATATCTTCCAAATTGTTTAAAATCTGTCCAAACCATTTATGGGTATTGGAGATCTCATGTGCTTTAGCCTCTCCACCAATTTTCGTGGCTAGAGCATATCTGATGCTACCCAAATCAATATTAAGGCTACATCATCCTCATATGCTTTCTTCACCCCACTACTGCTAGTCTTCTGTATCTCATGCTACACACTATCATCCCAGAAGTTGTCCCAATTCGGAAGATTCTCCCTAGAGGTAACAGCATTCCAAAGACCTCCCAAGACTTAGGAAGTCCACTACAGCTATCCCGACTAACTCTATGGGTGCAACTACCTCACCAATAGCAGTCAGATCATTACTTACTTGTTTGACCCTGCCAAGTTAATGAACTACACTTTCAACCTTTGTCATCCTAATGTTCTTCAATTGTTCTTTGAGTACCATCTCCCTGCTCTCATTGGTAGTTTGATAGACAGTGGTTAGAGCTTTCCACCTCTGATATGCATATGTGTTTCCTCTCCCCTGAGGAACCACATGATCCTTTAGACTATCCATCAAAATCCTTTTTGCATTTGCATTATTTTTTGTGAATTCAACAAGTTCATCTACAGCAGTAGGAGGTATAACCACATGCCGCACTATGTCCCAAACTGCTGCTTCCCCAAACATTGTCTGAATTATGTCCTTCCAAATGGCATAATTGGATATCCCATCCAGTCTGTCCTCTATCCTTAAGAACATGGCCATGACTATTGTCCAAAATTTACAAAACCAAGAATATGGAGAAATGAACTATCCAGCACACCTTGTTGTCCCAAAAGTTCAGTCTATGTGAAATTTCACCTTGTTGTCCCAAACCACTATTTGTTGTCCCAAACTACTGTTTGTCGTTCAAACTGCAATTTTCAACCTGTAGCTCTGATACCATGTTGAAATTTGATGACTAAAATGTTTCCTGCAATCCCAACCCAGTTTTAATTTCACCTTATCACTCCCATTTAGTTAAATGCCCTTTCCCATAAACACACATTCAACATATAGAATTCTGGAAATGAAATTTCAGATTAAAACACATGGGACTGTCAACACATGCTAAAAATAAATATGGTCATAAAAATACCAGCAGCACATAAAAATACACACAGATTTATGTTCAACTTAGACTCAGGCAAAACCCCTTCAATCTTCTCCAGGGAAAACCCGTTAGAGAGCTCTTCAAATTTATTTATCTTTCAAGTTAAGGAAAAATATATTTGCAGACAAAACAAAACAGCAAAATACAACTTATCTTGTATAAGATCCAATGCATCTCCTTGTCTTCCTAATTAAGGCCAGACAATGACACTTCATAGTGGCTTTCCCTTCCAAATTGGGGCTTTAGACATGCCCAAATGTCTCATTACTTAGCAACATAAGTTAATGGAAGATACTATTAGGTGGTTTCAACCTTTAAGGAAGTGGCAGGTCCATGGTACATCCACCAAATGGCAGGTGTCATGTGAAATAGTAATGGAACAGAGTGGGGGCCAAAGGGAAGGCTCCAAGCCACATGCCATGGTACAAGGATAGTTATGATGAAGGAGGCCCATACCTTGGGTATATGAATGTAGGAGGGAGCAATCATGTACATGAGTTACCTCGTCCTTTGTTTTTCCACCCTTCTTCATTTGCCTTTTGCCTCTCCTTATTTTACTGCTTGGGCCTCAAGGGGGATGAGAGCATGATGTGTAAGATGTAGCAGTGATTCCCCCCTTAAAGTGGGGCAGTTCATCGCCCATCAGGGATTGGGACTATAGTGGGTTTCTTAAGGATGCAAGGAGCATCATGGGTTCGTTAGGGATGCAAGGGGACCTAGCAACTAGGGTGATGGCCATAATGATAAGGGGTAGAACTCATGTTTGGCTTTTCCCACGTACTAAATTTTAATGTCTCGACCATCTTTTGCATTTTGTGGTACATTTCTTGTTGTACGTGGCCATATTATGCTTTTATCTTTCTTTTTAGCTGCATCAACCTCTGGGGCATAGTTCCAGGTCCGACCCAAGGTGTGGGCAAGAGGAAGGGGAGGCTAGCAACTTATAAACCCAATGGACAAATGTGCACCCAGATGGGGAAAATGTGAAAAGGATTGTAATAAGTGGAGGGAAGTGAGTTATGTGGTGTCGGGAAGCGAAACCACGCAACCAAAATCGGGGTTTCCCATGTAGTGCCACTCCTAAAGCTAGTAGCCAATAAAGGAGATCCCACGACACTAGGATACAAGATTAACCCCCAAAGTTGAGATAAGGAAACAAAGGTGTTACCACTCAAACCAACAGGGGACATAAAGGAGTTCCTAAGAGGGCAACGGTGGAGGCTTAACCCATTGTCACCACAGCTAAGTCTCCCTACTTTTTACAAACTTTCACTGATGGGAGGACTCCCAGTAGTGTAAGGATCTCTTGTAAAGTATATGTCAATGGATAAGTGAGAAGTGACCCTGAAAACCCTTTCCCAAGGATGGAGTGAAGAATGGAGCTTGCTTGCTCTTTAAGTAAGGGACTTGGTCCACTAGGGATAAGGGGTGAGGATTCAAGGGTTGAGGGAGAAAAGATAGGCTTATAAACAAGTTTCTCAATCCCTATAATCCTTGGTAAACTTGGATTCCCAAATGGTCCTTGAAAAATAATCTTTATTGAGAAGTGGGACCATACGAGGCCAAGTGGACCCAACCCAGGTTCGGGGATGGAATGTAGCAACCAATGATGTTCCTATCCTAGACAAGGTGAAGGGAAAGGACCAAACAAGAATATTTACTTCAGAAGGTTGAATTGATCCTATTGAGGTCTAGCCTTGGGGATGCTTAGGCACAATTCGATCCTAGAGCTAGGACTTGGGATTCCCAAAGATTCCACAGTTAGAATTGCCTCAAATTCGGAGGAGAGGGAGGGGACCCACCAGCACAGTAGCCTATAGGAGATCGACGTTTTTCCTTGGGTCAATTCCCGGGAATTTGATGCCCTAAGTGACCAATGGGGCTAGACTTGAGGAAAAGGGGGAAAATGGTAAAAAGAGGGTTAAAATGATCACCCTTTTGAGGATTAGTGCCTAGTTCACTTGGGGATATGGAGTTAAGGATAATGATGAGATAAAAAGAGGATTAAAATGATCACCCTTTTGAGGGATCAATGCCTAGTTCACTTGGGGATATGGAGTCAAGGATAATGATGAGTAAGAACTTGGTTTCTTGATTAAGGAGGCCTAGAAAGTAAACTTCATCCAAAGTTGAGAGAAAGAAAAGAAAATTGACCTTCAAGCATTTATACTGCAAAGCAAATGATGCAAGCTTCTCGAGATAAATAAATCTCTAGGACATTTCATTCATATAACATTGGCCCATACATTAAATTAGCTAAAACACACTCAATTCCACATTTCAATAATGCAACAACTAGCCCTAATTTTAGCAGTATGCAACGACAAGAATAATAGCATTAAAATTTACTTGCAATGTTATAAAGTATATCCAACCAGCATTTCGTTTGCACAATAAAGCTCCAAGACGAGAAATAACCCAAATCCATTCATCAAAATTCATCCATCTCAAAAAAATATCCACAAAGGAAAAAGTGTGAAATTCTCTATGATTAGAGAGATCCCAAGTCAAGTGATGATCCAAATGAATGTGTCTAACATCAATATATAACCTCCTAAGGAGTTCGAATTATCCTATGGCCCTACATTAGCCCCTAATAATAAAATAATGTGCAAATAAAACCCCTATTGTTGACAAGCCCACCAAACTAGCTCACAAGTGTAAAAATAAGCCTCACAAGGGGCCAAATAATAATATGTACATGTTATGGGGCCCTCCAAAGGCCCAATAATATCCTGAAGTGCCATATTGAGGAATAAATTCTTCGGAATATGATGGACAAGGGCGTGGCCCTTTGTTCTCTAAGTAGTAGACCTGTGGTGCTCCCAGTGGGTCTGAGGGCACATAAATGACCCCATGGGTCTTCATATGAATTGAAGATGCCTGTAGATTCTCTTTAAGGGTCCGAGTGGTGGAATGAATGATGTCATGACATCGTACCAATCTTGGGGCACCTGCCAAGTGTGTGGGGCTCCTGTGGAGGACTATTGGGCATAATGTACCAAGCATATCACCATCATCCCAAAAGTGGATCGCTAGTAGTCTTCGAGCATCGATGAAGACCGTGGAGTGTTGTCTGTTGTTGTGGAGGCCAATGGCTCTCAATGCACACCCTATATGTGCCAATGTAGAG
>APFE030390821.1:129391-163883 GCA_000404065.3 Pinus taeda | reverse complement strand
AGATTATGACCCATGAATAGAACTTATCCTTCCTTTTGTGCTAAGGTTCCTCCTTCATTCAGATCCAGATCTGCATCATAACCCAATTACCAATATACCACCTCTAGCACTTTATCAGATCTTCAATAATAATACATATGATCCTTTGCCACATGATCTCCTTCCTCTTTTATAGTCTTAGGCCTTCCTCAATACCATGGTCCAAAACCACAACATTTCAATACCATGAACCCAAAACTAGGGATCAACACATATGACGAGACGCCATGGTCCAAAACATAGGTTCAATTCCCAAGAACTAACTACCATGGAACAAAAGTATGATCCCCAACATATACGTTCTTTTGTAATGTATAACCGGCATGTATACGCGTCTTCATCTCGCGAACCTGCATATATGTCTTTTTCTTCTTTATGAGTGCCTGAACTGAGATCTCTTAGCAAGGAGAGTTGTCATCAATGACAACACCTGTGTCATATCTCCAAACCTATGCCATAATGCCAACAACATTGAATGTTTTCCCAATGATGTTGATCCATTCATCTAAGGAATTTGTGCTATAGAGAACTAACACTCATTTGTTAGGATATGGGATGACTTAATCTAGGAGGAAATGAGGGAGTAGCCAAAGACCAAGGCCAACAACTAGTATTACATGTCATTTTTTCACATCTAATCAAATGGCCTTGAAACCAGATCAATCAACATCCATTGACACTTTGTATTCATCCCCTGTAAATCCAAGAGAATCCTCTCTCCAAAAGTTAAAAGAATTATAGATTAAACAACTTAAAAGCAAAAATTTTAGCCCCATCACACATAACCTTCATGCAAACTGCATTGTTGAAACTTGTACATAGAGAAATTGCACTAAACAATGCGTGTTTCTTTCACTACAAGTGTGATGGCCTCTAGAATTTTGTAAAATAAAAAAAAAAATGAATCTTCTCTTTATAGAATCTTCCCAAGTGGTTCTAACCATTTACTATTGGATTAGATCTTGAACTCCCACTGTTGAGGTCTTATCTCTTACCCATATAAATATCCTCCCTCTAATGTGGATCTAAGTCCTAAAATGGTAAATCCCAAACCACCTCTTTTACCCTATAAATTCATTACTTCCAATAGAGTTTGTGTTGGATTTTGGAGATTCTTTGTTATTCCCTCCTATTGTTGCTTTGTTCCTAGGGATCCATTAACCATCCATGCACTTTAGTTGTGATTAAAGGATTGATTTGTTGCAAAGCAAGGACAATATATTTGGGAGATATTTAAAAGGTCAAGATCTGAAAGGTTTGTATCTTCTCCTACATTCATTAATAAAAAAGTTCTTTTTTTCCTATACTTATGTCTCATTTAATGCATATGTATAAAAATGCCTTCTTGACTCAATGTTTAGAGATGTTAGTATATGTTATTTTTATATTTTGGTTCTCTTGCTTGTTTTAGTCGTTTTGCAGGTTCCACCTTTAACATTTGGAGTTGGAGATAGAGTTTACAAGCAAGGAGAAGAGGATATATTGCGTTGGATTCCAGGTAAGTCTTTCTTCCATACTCTAAAATTCTGAGGAATCATATTCCTTTTCTCTATGTTCTTTCTAGATCAAGCAACTAGATATAGGGCTTTTTCTTCTATCCATGGAGGGATCCATCAAAAAACTTGGCGACTCCATTGGGGAGCGTGATGTTCCTTTAGCGGTTTCCTTTTCCTAGTATTTTAGGACCCTTGAAAATGAATCAATTTGACTTGTCCAAATAGTTATTATTTTTAGGAAAGTATAATTATGAGCTTAGTAAGGTTTATTTTTTATTTTTCGAGAAAATTCAACCCCAGCACACTTTCTATTTTGAGGTAGAGTGACTCAACGTACTAGTATCTCTCTGTAAGTGTGATGAGTCACACTAGTTGTCATATATAGCTATGGCGACTTCACTCAATGAACCTATGACCTATCACGTGTGTTCATGGCATATTAAAAAATACCCTTAATTTGACTACATATTGGAAAATACCCCTAAAAGTCACATTTTTTAACCCCCTGCCAATACAAACCCAATACACCTTCCCAAGTTAAAAATTCCCTACTTCCACTAGATATTATAGGTATCCGTTATTTCATTAAAAAAAATTATACCCCTTTATATCTTTTCATTAACTTTGAGGTCCATTTTTTATACCTACCAATATAAAAATCCTTTACCCCCTATATATCCCCTAATATATGATGCCAAATTTTCCTCAATATATATCCCCCAATATGAACCCATGTGGTACGGTATTGCTCCCCGAGTGACACCTCCATGTATGTACCATATATTAGTTCTTGTAGAATGAAATGTTTTTCATTTTTATGCCTTGCTCTAAATTATGTTTTGATTGCAATGATTTTTCTTGAGTCTTTGAACTAGTTAATGTATTTGTAAAGCCAACAATCTGTTCAAATTTGAGTGTGAGTGCCTTTTGATGAGAGTTTGCTTGTTTTTGTTTCTTCTTGTCAATTAGGATTTTTGATCAGTTGGCTTGATTTTTGATTTGATAAAATAATTTCATATTAAAGATTTAGTCGGTGTGAATGATTTTGATTTAATAATCTAGTTGAGTTTCATTTTTCATTGCATTTGAAAATTGAAAAGGAAAAGAAAAGAAAAATTATCATTTTATTCATACTTTAGGGCTTTGAATTAAATTGAAGCAATACATTTGAACATCCTAATTAGGAATTGCATGTTTTTTGCATCATTGTTTATTGCATAATTGATTGAAAATCCTTCCTTCCCTTAGATGTATCTTCATTGAATAGAAAGAGTTCTTTTAATCATGTTAGTTGCATCATAGGAGTTCAGGGGAATTCATTTTGTGGGATTTGAAATTGAATCTTAAATCAAGATCAACTTTAAGATGTATTCAATTAACTTAAGGATAATTTGGAACATTAATGATACATATAGTGGTCTAGGCTAGAAGACATGTTTCAACTTGTTAAACTAGGAGCTACCATTACTTGTTAGCATTACATCACGGTGATGGTTGGTTTTCCACGTACATTGAGGTATATCGGAACATTCTTCCACGTAGATTTGGGTATATAGAATGATTCTCCACATATATTTGAGTATATCGAAATTCCCCCATTATACGACTATGCATTAGACAACACTACTACGGATTGTGCTTCCACATACCTCCAAGTATATTTTGGAAGTCCTCAGTAGGTTACAATCTTGCCATAGGTAACAGAGTCAATCACCTTGTTAATTTTGATACAAAAAACACAACATTCAGGGAGATTGCCTGCACATACCAGAAACAATATATTGTAGTTAACAGTGACTTGGTAAACCCTTTTTCCTAGTTACCCATTTTTATTTTATTTGTGTATTCAATTTATAAAATTAATTAATCCATTGTGGAAGAACACCCTGAAAACCCCCTTCATTTACGTAGAATGCAGAGATTTCCTCCTCTACCTCCATAAGAAACACTTGGTCATCATAAGCACAATAAAAAATAACCTATTGAACCTAGTACATCAGAAGTTAGCCCTTGTGGAACCACATTCGAAGTGAATCAACCAAAATAATCACTTCATTTTAGTACTGAACTTGAAGGTATCTCTTTGGAAACGGGTGGGTTTGAAGCAGTTGAAACTAGAACTCTTGAAACATTAGAACCTGAAGTCATAGAGCTTGAATTTGTAGATCCAGACACTTTACAACCTGAGGAACCAGATAATAACTGAACCGAATACTACAAGAACTTATTATTCTTTTTCTTAGCCTTTATCTCAACCACAATCTGTGTTTTTGTGTCCTGACGGAGAATGAGTTCCACTTAGTATTTTGAACATAGAAGACATTACTGAAGAGGATTATCCTAGACCTCAAACTCCTATTTCAATATCATTATAATAGGATTTTTCTCCTTTGTACCAATTTGCCTCTAATACTCAAATACAAGCTCCTTTACATCAAACTCCTCGTTTTAATTGGTTTGAACTTTCCTTGACAAATTCCTTTGAGAACCATAACCATGCCTGAGTTAGAAACGATTTCTCAACCTGTATATGCTATCATGAGTGAATTGACCAAATTTACAACATCCTCTTTGTTTGCAACCTCACTAGAAACTTACTTGTATGGTGGTCCATTAGTGTGATTTAGCTACCATTCATTGTCTGAAAATTTTTCTATGCGTCAACTAGTCCTTGGGCTTCTAATTTACAATATTCATTTGGAACAACATCTGGCCCCTCCTTAACAAGTACCTCACAAATTTTTCAACCTATTGTGCCCCAACCTCCTTTGGAGCAGAAATATGGTGTGTTTCTAAGTGGATTAGGGAACCTACAGAAACCTACTGCAACATATACTGGGTAGCCTCCTGGGGGGAAGTTTCCTCCATTCACTCCTTATCCTTTAGTAGGGGAAAAATCGTTGCTAGAATTTTCCCATCTACTGATCAAATTCTACAAGTTGGTGATATGCTTTATTCGAGTCCTCTTCCTATGGGTGCTCCATTTTCAGGAATGGTTGCTACTCCTTCGAATCCTACCTTACCTGTTCAACCTAGTTTGGAATTAACTCAAATACTGACCTCTCAACCTACTCTGGCTATGCCTTAGGTTCCTACTTGTCAATCTGTTCAATCCATACATCAACCTACCCAAGTTACACTTCAAATGAATCAACTTGTTCAACTTGTATCCCAACTAAAAACTAGTCAAAAGGTAACAAGGATTTCTCAAATCTTGTCTATGTAGCCTATTCAAGGTGTATCACAAACTCCATTTAACCCACTTGGAAAGAATATTCCACAGATGCAAGTTTACCAACTTGTTCAAAGCATGCCACAAGTGACAACTAATCAACCTAGTATTGGAATGATGCAAATGCCATTTGGGTAACCATTCCAAGGTATCTGCCAAATTTCCGTTGGCTAAATAACTATACCACAAATCCCTTATCAAAGAAAACATATCCAAAGTCATTTTTTCCCATATTACCAAGGTTTCATGGAACTTGGAAACCTGATCTTTATCATCCTGTTTATAAAACTCCTCCTTACCTGGGTGGAATGCAAGTTCTCATAGCTCAACCAATTCCATCGTATCTAGGATACTCTCCACTTACCAGATCTCTCCCAGCTAATGAATGATTTGATTTTCCATTCTCCTTAGTGGCATTCTATTCCATCGAAATTGTTGAGTGACATTATAAATTTTAATGGAAATTTTGGAGAAGATTCGACAAAATATGTCATGAAGTATCATTTGTGGTGTTCGTTGAACTCCTTAAATGATGACTCCATTCATTTATGACTTTTCAAGAAAAATCTTATTATCTCAATAACTCAGTACTATGTTAAATTACCCATAGCTTCATTTAACAACTTTAGTTCATTGGAAACCATATCGCTAACCCATTTCCAATTACCCATCCATTACGAAACTAGTATTGAGCTTTTGACCTATTTAAATAAATTTGACTCAACCCATATATTTATCATAGATATGAGTGGAGGCATTAGTTTTGTTTGGTCAAAACTTATATTTATGATTAGTTGTTAGCATAATGGTTCATTAAATCCCTATTGTTTATTATAACTAAGGACGTTGCCAAAGGTGGAGTTGTTACTGAAGAGCAAGTCATTTCTCATGTTCAATGTTTGGATTTGATTTATACCCAATCTAGCATGCTTTATGACATGTCACTTTATTCTCCGCGAACTTCACATAATATTCCACTAGATCCCTCAAAGGAATCACATGCTACTAATGGTGTGATTGGTTCTTTTGGTCAGCAATCAATGCTCAAATCTCTAATCAAACTAACTCGAAATCCGCTCCAATTGTGATAAATCAAAGCCCTTTTAATCCTTCTCCTGTGAGTTCTTCCGAGCTTAACATCATTTAATACATGAAAGGAAAATACTAGCAACATGGAAGTAAGAAAAATGGTAAAGGTAAGAACAAACAAGAAAATCCTCCATAGGATAAGAATAACAATTAGTGTCCTGACGAGAACTATAATCCTTGTTACCCTTGTCTTATCAGTAATTATAATCATTTTAATAATTATTGTTCACATCGACAATAAATCAATCGATTTTTTGAAAGTTACATCCACTGCACTTTCCATGTTGACAAACCTTTTCCCAAACCAGGAGGCAAAAATGGTTGCACAAAATCCATCTTCCTCTTCTCAAATCACTATTTTTATATGTTAGAAAGATGTCTTGATAGCCACTAGAAACAAATATTATGGTAATCTAAATCCTTCAACTGGAAAGCCTATTGATCAACCTTGCAATTCTGCTCCAACCACATCTAGTCCTCTCCAAATTGAGAAACCTTCTCTTGATATTACCATTAGACCTCCCAAAGGAGTGATTCATAAATAATCATTTAACCTCCATGTGAGAGATGCAAAAAATTATAATATAGTTGAATATTTAGCTCAAGATCTTTCAGTTACGTCTACTCTCAAAGTTTTGTAGAATTGTCTCTCTTAGAAGAATTTTTTATTAGAAGTCATTAGGGGCGTAGATTCCTTAGGTTCGGGTCTTGTTGTGTTCAATCATGAGAATTATACAACTAAACTTTGAATCAAACTTGCATTTATGATTAAGGTTGTTGCTAGAGGCAAAAACGTCTTCCACAACATTGTGGGTGAAGGTGCCTCTACTTGCATCATGTCAATGTCATGTTGGAAATCTTTAGGTTCCCCTTCTCTTACTCAGTCACTAACGAGACTCAAAGCCTTTGATGGAAGAGTATTTAAGACTTACGAAATTATCAATTCCTTGCCAATAGAATTAGCTTGTAAACTAGTCTTGATAGAATTTGAGGTAATCGATGAAAAATTATATTACAACCTCTTAATGGGACATACCTGGATTTATGCTATGGAAATTTTAGTCTCATCCTATTTTCGGATTATTTATTTCCCCCACCAGCGGAGCATCGTGGCCATTGATAAACTTTTCTTTTTTATTTTTGATTCTTAGACTACTAGAAACAACCTCTTTTGGGAAAGACCCCACTACGTTCTAAAAACATTGGAGTCGGTTTATTAAAAGACTCATCCTTAATGGGAACTTTCGCACTTCCTCCTCCCGAAATTCCCTCTATGGTTGCTCCGATCAACATGATTTCATCCAGTAATATTCCATATGATCCCTAGATAGTACCTAAGGGTTCCAACATTAAATATTTTGGAAACCATATGCCACTCAGCCTCGTTGAGTCATATTATGAGGCTATTCACCTAGCATGTTTGGAAAATTTTGATAGAGATAACTTAGGAAACTAGGTTGATTATTCCTCTTAAGACTCAAGATTAGTTTTGCAATCTAATCCTTTTCATGACACCTTTCCCATAAATAAAATTGCCAAGGATATCATGATGTCAGATGAGAAACCTTGGGACAATAGTAATCATCGTTCATATTTATTTCCTCAACCCAACACTCTTGAGAGTAATTTTGAAGACATTTTCTCCCCAAAAGTTATTGAAGAACCTCAAAACTACATCTCCATTTGTGAGGTGAATTATAAAAAAAACTGGAAAATATTTAGGAAACTACTCCCCTCAACATTTTGGTTAAGCCTAGGATTGTTGAACATTTCCATATAGGCGCCTGTTTCCCTTGAGATGTGATTAAGATTTACAAGAACCTTTTTCAAGAATTTTGTGACGTGTTTTCTTGGAAAATAAAGATATGGTAGACATTGATCCAAATATTGTGGTGCATGAAATTAAGACATATCTGGATTCCAAGCCAGTTAGACAACATTTGCATTTGGCTCACCCTAAGAAATCTATTGCGATTAAGACAGAAGTTGAAAAGATCTTTTGGGTTGGTTTCATTTATCCTATTCCTTTAACTGATTGGGTCTCGAACATTGTTCCTGTGATAAATAAGTAGGATATGATCTGAGTGTGTGTCGATTATTGAGATATTAATAGAGTTTTTCACAAGGACAAATACCCAACCCCTTTCATCGACCAAGTTGTTGATGATTGCACTGGGAGAGAAATTTTCCCATTTATGGATGGCTTCTCTGGCTACAATCAAATCAAAATACTCCCATTTGACCAACATAAGACTAGATTTATTTTTCCATGGGGTACGTTTTCTTATCACAAACTTCCTTTTGGCCTTAAAAATTAAGGAGAAACTTTCGAACAAGCAATGAATTATGCTTTTCACGATATTGAGAATATCATGCAACAATGCCTTGATGATTTTATTTCCCACTCTAAGAGTTGTCAAGACCATCCACTGCATCTTAGAGAAATCTTCTTATGATGTCGACACCAAAATATATGATTAAGCCCGTATTAATGTGTCTTTTGTGTTCAATCCAGTCGACTTCTAGGATTCATTGTGTCCAAATAGGGAATCCAAATTGATCCCTTGAAAGTCCAAGCAGTCCTCGATTTTCCAGCTCCTATTTCTCTTGTTTAGTTACAATGCCTACAAAGGAAGTCTAACATTCTATGAAGTTTGATTAGTAATTATGTAGACCTTTCCAAATGATTTACTCGTTTATTAAAACAGGGGGTTCCCTTTCATTTGGATGATACACTCAAAAGGATTTTGATGCCTTGGAAGGTGTATTATCCCAAGCATCATTACTATATCCCCCTAATTATCAATCATGTATCTTGTTATGATTGCTACCATTATCGCTATGGTATTGGTACAAGAAGATGATTTAGGAGATGAACACCCTATCTACTTCTTACACGTCATTTTGTCACATTAGGAAAATGACTGTCAGTTTGGATCTTTCAATATCCATCAAAGTGTTCCAAAGCATCCCCCCCCAAGGCTAGAACCCAAAATATCCCAAAGACAATTAAATTCCTAGATCCAAAGGCTCAAAAACCTATTTTTGGCTTCCTGCGTAGTTCCCTAGTTCATTTTTGTGTGTATGTAGAAAGGTCCATTAGAAACTACGCATAAGTACGCTCTATCTCATACTATGGCCTGCACACATGAATCAACATAAGTAAAAATAAAGAGTAGAGTCTAGAAGAATTGTTACTCAAATATTTCCAAACTAACAAGCATCAAATGGATACATATTCAACCTTGATTCCTCTCATCATGGAGCTACGTCCCCCTCTTTGTGGAACCCCTATCCCACCATTTTTGGATCTCATCCTTTAGGAATTTGTTCCCAAACCTCCTCCTCTTGTCCTATAAGTAAAAAACAAGCCAAAGGATTGAATAATACTATTAAAGTTAGGATTTTTCTATAGAAATAAGGCTAGGAGGCTATTCATACAAGGAGAGGGTTGGAGATTGTGAGAAGATCCCTGTAGCATAAAGGATTTGGGGTTGTAAGTTTGTTCTCCATTTTAGTAATATAAAAAGAAATTGTTATTTCCTAATTATTTCTTCTCTGATATCATTTGTGGGATTCCTTGATCACTCACATAGGTTATGATTGGTTATCTATTCAATTTATAATATATGTTGAGTTAAATAGTTCATTTATCTCTTGTTCTATATATTATATGCTTTGATCCTTTCTATGTTTTTGTCTATGCATATATTCTTTGAAACGTCACGGAGAAGCTATGGAAAGTGTTGTAATGGTCTCTAAAGAATCAAGGAGAATCTAATTGTCAAAGCCACTAAAATGGATTTCAAAAGGCATTTCAATAAAGATTGAGTGATCTCTCTCATATTGTTTGTTTTACTCAATCATAAGCTAAGGAAAGGTAGCGGTTATTTCTTGTTTGTTACTAGATTTATTTGAGGTCTAGGTATATCTGCCTTGTCCACAAGAGGTATTAGTCTGCCTAACACTACTGCTTAAGCTGTAATTTGACTGATACTGAAGCCAAGTATTCCCATGTTGGAATGTCAGCTTTGGCAGTTGTCTAAGTTGTTTAGAGGTTTCGCCACTATATTATGCTTCACAAGACTATTTTAGTTTGTAATTGAAACCCTATGGCAAATATCCTATCACGTTAATTGCTAGGGGGAAATACTGAAATTGGATTGTTATCCTCCAAGAGTTTGATTTGGAATTCTTCAAATCAAAGTCTAAGAAATCTCTTGTCTTTGCCAAACTAATTTGCGACCTTCCCTGATCTTTTGCATCAAAATCAACAACTAGAGATTGTATCCCTGATGAAACATTATTTCTTATTGGCTCTTTTGATCCTTAGTATGTATATTTCATCATCTATCTCCAAATCCAAAATTTTAGGCCTGAAACTGCTCATTATGATCAGCGTTGCATTAAATACAAAACTCATCATTATATCATAGTTGGAGACACCCTTTATTAGTGTGGTATTGATATGATCTTTTGATGGTTCCTCACTCAAGAGGAAGCCAAGAAAGCTTTGAATGATTTTCATGCTCGAGCATGGAACAAACATATGTATGGTTACGCTACTAAGTAATGTTTTTCACTTGCTAGTTAATTTTGGTTAACTATGTTCAAAGATTGCATTCTAACATTTCCAAAAGTGTCACACATACCAGATCCATACACAAAAATCCCATGCTCCACCTTCTCTTTTGTACCTAGTCATCATTGTTGTACCCTTCGATAAATGGGGTATGGCCTTTATGACCCGTAACCCTCATTTGGCTAGGGGAAATGGTTACATAATTTTTGCAGTAGATTATTCTACTAAATGGGCCAAAGCGATGCTTACGTATGACAATAGTGGAAAAATTTCTTCATTGTTCCTCTTTAATCACATTATCACAAGATTTGTTGTGCCACACGCTATTGCTATGGACCATGGTAAACATTTTCATAGTTACATGATGTTTGAACTGGCTGCCAGGTTGGGCTTACGACATGATAGATCAACTCCCTACTACCCATAGGCCAATGGTCAAGTAGAAGCCATTAATAAGGTTTTGAAAACAATGATTCAATGCATGGTAGGGATTCATAAAACGAATTGGCCTGCTATTCTCTTTTTAGCTTTGTGGGCATACCACACCTCCTTCTAAATTGCAACTGGATTAAAACTGTTTCATCTAGTGTATGGTTTGGAATCTGTTCTTCCAGGTGAATGTGAAATTTCGTTGTTGAAACTTGTCTTCAAAATTACTGTGGCTACCTCTACCGAAGAAGAAAGTTGTTTGAACTTATCTTGTCTAGATGAGACTCGACACGATTCCACAATGGCCAATGAAGATCATAAAAAATGTATCAAAGCATAATATGATCAAAATGTTAAACCTCATGCCTTTTTGGAGGATGATCTGGTCCTTTTGTATGACCAAGAGGTAGATAAATTAGGAGTTGGGAAGCTCGAACCAATGTGGTTGGGTCTTGTTGAAGGCGCGAAGTGTCTACCTTAACATTGGGGAAAACCACCCACACAGGACCTTACAGAAAATCCTTTTCTGTTTAGGTTGGTGGGTCAGACTGCAAATTATGGGACTAGTTTCCCTTAAAATAAATTATAAAAATGGATGGAGTATATAAGTATGATGCTATGATATAGTTAAAAAAAAATAAAATACTTAAACTAAATATCCATCCTGGGAAAGATTATTCGTATATGCAATTAAAAAAATATCCCATAAGAAATATGACAATATAGATTGTTTTGTTATTATGAGGTTAAAGCAGATAATGATAATTAATTTAACTAAATACTTAATTAAATTAGTTGATAAATTTGTCATACATATAAGATTTCATTGTTTATACATATAATATATGATTTCAATCACACATATTAGTAGCAAAGAATGTATGATAGCCTACAACACATATGATAAACGTAATCAAATAACCATTCAACTCTTAAGAAAATAAATTATAAATAGATAGTAGTACTTGATATATCATAACTCTGCTCATGAAAATAGTAGTGGTTCAAACTTGTATTAAGAGGAACTTAGGTTACAATAGTGTGAACAAAAGCCTCCTTTCCAAATTTTAAAATGCCTTCTCACTACAAATGGAGGGGATTTATAGTCTCAAAATGAAATAAAATTATAACAAAGTAGAGTAAAAGCATGAGGCAGTTTTAACACACAATGCTTAAAATAAATGAACGAGGCATTTTTAGAATTCGTTATAACAACTTGAATAGGCCCGTGAAGAGGACTGTCCTCCCATTCATTGTTGAAGTTCTTAAATATCTGTCATGGGCTTCAATTCAAGTGGAGTGTTTGGTTGAATCCACATTTGTCTAATAAATATGGCATCCTTTAATGCTAGAAACATGTGGGTGGTGGTGTCGGATAGCCATCTGAGCATTAACCACTAGCTATGAGGCTTGACTAAGAACTGCCAATGAAATTCTAAGTGAATTTTAGATAGCTGATCTATTATTTCGGCCCGATTTTTGGATGATTACATCTATGTTTTAGTGAGCAGTTTGATATCTGGCAGAGCTCCCTCGGGGCATCGTAAAATGAGATTCACCCTAAATGAGTTATCATTGATGGTTTCAATGAGGTAATTAGATATATCCTTTACATTGAACATTGTTGCATATACATGCTTAAGGCAAATCTCCCATCCTATGGAGAATATTTCCTTGTGTGACTCTTCTATCGAAGGGAGATCAGCTAATCTCCCATCAACACTATTCTCCCACGTTATGAAACCTGCAATAATTTCTTCAATATAATAAAAACATGTTTTGAGGTGTGATAATTGGTCCACTAGGTAACTTGCTGTGTGACACAAATAATGAATAATTTCCAAGTTGTGACAAAATACAATTTGTTGTTGAGCAAGGAGAGTATTTAACTCTCTTACTTCTTTTTTGAACATTGTTGATTCAGGATTAAATTTAAGTTGTTCAATATTGTTTTGTAATATCTAAATATGAGTTTCTTGGGCCTAAAAATGAGTTTCATGTTGGAATTTAAGGGAATTAAAACTATTCTAGAGCTCAATAAGTTGTCCCTGCGATTGATCAGCGATATTTTGTTTCTCAATCTCGAGACTCTACTGTAACTGCACAATTATTTCTTCCTTTTGCTTAAATAAATGTAATACTTCCATGGCTTTGTCCATAGTTGCGAAAGCATAACCTCTCAGGAACTGAGTGAGTCTTCCCAGTTCCTCTAGCAGAGTGGACAAAGAACCCTTCCATACTACTTAGAAAGAAGTGTTTCTAGGAACTAAATCCCGAGACTGCTCAATTTTCCTTTTCTTCCTTTACCTTTTAACAATGGCCTTATGTTCAGGACTGTACAATATATCAAGGGGAGTAACATCTTCAATTGCTAATACAACCTCAGAGGTTGGGAAGGTTAGTATAACCTCAATGTCTTCAGTTTCCAAAGGCTTATCAAAGGCCTTTATTGTAATTAGAGTTTTCTCTAAAATTTCAGAAGTATTTGGGACCTTATCTTGTGAGGGAGTCTTCAAAAATTGGGATTCCTTTTCCTTCATAACCTTCCTATCTTGCTCCCATATCTTCTCAATCATGGAACTTGTAAAAATACCTTTAGTCTGAGAAGAAGAAGAATTCGTTGTGTCTTTTGATTGAGGTGTATCAGTAACCTATGTGGAATGAACAACTATAACCTCATCTTGACTCATGCTTTCTTGAGGAAGCTTTAAATAATCTATAGGTAAATGGGATGGTCGTGTTGCCTAGTATTGAGTGAATTGATTAAATTCCTCTGGACTCAACTGCTTTGATGCTTGTCTGGTAACCATTGAATAGGTGGAATATTTTTCAAATAAGTCATCAAACTTGTCTAGTTCATGAAAGAACTACCTGATGCTTGACTGTGTAGTAACCTTCATAACAGTTTGATGGGGGTTATACTATCTATCAGGGATAGTAGGAAAGTTGAATTATAATATAGAATTAATCTCAATGGTTGCATGTTTGAAATTCTCCAAAGTATACATACCGCAATGAAAAGGAAAAACATGACACATTTTCTTATTGCACTCTTTTAAGACTCTTGAAATGCGATTGCCTACAGTCTTGTATGTTATCTCTTGACCCACGAGTTTGTATGGGACATATAGAGGCAAGAAATGGGGATTAGAAAGACTGCCAAAGACCAAAATGTATGTAAATAACTCCTCACCAAACAAGTTTCCAACTGGGAGCAAGTTTGTTTCAGCTTCTGGGGAAATCATAATAGTTTCCTTGTCAAAGATAATTTGATAAATAGGCAACATAACTCTATGCAAGGTTTTATAAAAGTGAGGATGATACTTCGAGTCCCAAAGGATATCATGATATATATGGATAGGGGTTGGTCCTATACGGTCCATTTCCATCCCATAGAGATGAAATCCATAATGAAGCATAGGGAATCCATTACATAGGAAATCATGTAGAAAGGGGAAATTGCGTTTTCTAAAACTCTACGCTTACTTCTAGAATTCATAATATGAGTGGCTAGGTTATCAGATAGTATGTTTCCCCAATCTAATACATATCCTTCTGAAGCGGCATTAATTAGTGGTGTCCATTGATCGAAGAAATTTTGTGTGTTGGAATAAGAAAAGAGCCTACATATCATGGTATTTGTTTGACAATAAGGACCAACGAGAGAGTCAAATGCATACATACCCTTTTCCTCATGCTAATTCTTGTTGGGATATCTTCTTCATTCCCTAATGGCTTCCGATGCGTGATCAATTTTGCTCATGAATTTATCCATAAACTGTTTGTTATATTTGCACTGAGGCACTGGAAGATGGTACATTGCACTAAAATCGCTTTCGTTGAATGAGATGATAACTGTGTGATTTTGTGTCATGAAATTCCTTTATGAAATTATTAATTTTCAATGACCCATCGAACCATGTCTGTATAAGGAAGTATTTTGGGGTGAGGCTGCAAATCGATGCAAGAATGAATTCACCACATAACTATAAGTGGTATTAGAGACTGGTGTTGAATCCTTGGCTGTGATGGTTCCTTCATTCTCAAATATTTTATAGATATATTCCCAAGAGGAATTTCCAATATCTAGAGAACAGACTGTGTCAGAAAACAATCTTGGCATATTAGCATTTCTAGTTGGGGGACTGGTCAATTGCTGTTGAGAAACAAAATTATTCTTTCCTTTGGTTGCTTTAGAAATTTCTTCAAAGTTGCGCTTGTCGAGACTAGCCTATAATGAAAAACACAAAACTAAGAGATAACTTCTTCACCTAAAAGACTTAGCGCAAATAACAAGTTTCACATAACAATTTTTGTCTTAAAGTGAGAATTATGATAGAATCAAACTATAAAGAGCGAGACTAATTATAATCTCAAAAGCCATAAGTTCACCACTTTCATATATTAAATGTCAAAACGTGAATTCACGTGGGTTTTCACACGTCGGCGTATTGGAAGAAATATATCGGAGAAATCAATTGGCTGCACATTAGAAAATTACGATATAGGAAACTATCAATAAATCATATTTAAGGAAATACCATATAAAAGCATAGGTGGGAAGTGATATCAAAACTTTTATATTGGTGATAACATATCGAGGATTTAAAGAGAAAGTACTGGATATGAAATTCTCGATATGGGTTGTAGACGAGAATATCAGACGTTTCATGATGTCGAAGAGGACTAGTATTAGATATATCAAATATTAGGGCTGGGAAGTATCAGAAATATTGAGTATCGGGGATAGTGGATATCAGAGGAGACAAGTATCAGAGGTTTTGATATATTCGAAGTTTGGAGCATGGCACACTTTAAAAGTTATGATATTTGGGAAGGGACGATATTCCAGGTGGTAGTTATGGGGCTAGCATCTCTTAGAGTATTTAATTGAAAAGGAAGAACACATCTTATATTTTCCTTTTAGTAAAAGCCTCTTTAATAAATAAATTAACTATCAGGAAATTCTTTATCAAGGAATGGATTTATTGTAACTTTCTTAAAAGGAAAGTTACAATATTATAAGAATCTGATATAAATCTTCCGATAATACATCATTTTTATAATAAAAGGGCCTGTTGGGATTTTCATTTATCGTAACATTATTAAGGTTGGGCATCTGATACTTGCGTTATGATAAGAGAAATGTTCAGGTCCTTAGAGATTTTATAACAAATTAAAGGGTGCCCTATCTTTATTGAACACTAAAGAGTTTTATTAATATGAAATAACGGTCGCTAATTATTATATAATTAAATAAAAATAAATTGGGGGGGGGTGTTGAGTATTACAATAGGTCCATATATAGTTAAGCGTGTACTTGCAAAAGGTTCCTATGAGCTTTTATACTTTGACAAAATTCCCCTGTCCCAAACTTGCAATGGGTTGTACCTCAAAAGATACTATGTTGAGTTTTTCTACATAGTCATTGTGTACATACTGTATAGGTTTGTTGTTGTGATTGTAGTGTGTTTTCTTCAGATTTTTACACCACCTCTACTTATCTTGGATTAATTTTGATTTACATATATTGGTGTTCCCTCGACCATATGTCAATTATGCTGATGGTGCTAGCCATAGTACCCAAAACCTTTCTTCCATAGCGTGGGAAATATATGCCCCTAATGACGAGTTAGTTAGTTTGCAAGAAATTTTCATTAGTTTCTTGACTACTAATATCGTTGAGTATAACACAATGATCAAAATTTTATTTGATGCCTTTTAATTTGGTATTTTTCATGTTTTCATCAGAATTGATTCACAAATCATGGTGCTACATATAAGTAATGTTTATTCAGTAAGAAGTCCAACTATGTTACACATGTTTTTGAGAGTTCACCATTTAGAGAGACATTTTGGCTACATTTCATATCAACATGTCCCTAGAAGTCTAAATACATTAATAGATGCATTAGATAATCATGTTTTAGACAAACATTTTTAACACTTATAAATATACAATCATCATCACATATTGTACAAACTAGTAGAATAAAGTAGAAAGCATCCATAGATTAGAAAATTGTATATAGTGTTTGAGTTTTACAAAAATTGTGTGTGAGACACATATAGTTCATGGCCTACAATATCGAAATACATGTAAAATACAAAATGTGGCTCTAAAGCCCTAGGTGAATAATCCTGGTGGTGATCATGGTAACACACAACTACGCAGGAAACCTTGCAGAATAGTTAGTTGATCCAAGTTAGCACCCCTATAGTGCATCTTTATAAATAGATTGGGATACAATCAACCACAATATATGGAATAGGGAGGGCCAAGCTCTCCACATGGTACTTAAACTCAACTAATGTATCTGCTAAGTTTGGATCTCCTAACTCCTCCATCTCTGCCTCATCGACTCTAGCCTATCCCAGCTATGGCTATGCTCATCGATGGAGTCAAGACATTACCAAAAGTCTCATTTGTCAAATATCTGCATGTAAAATAGATAGTCAGTCTCATAAAAATTAAAATAATAATAGAAAAAATTGTAAAACTTAAAAAACCATAAATATCCAAAATGACATTACTTTTACCTGCATTGCTCCATTGCTTGTCTTTATGTAAAATGAGCTTTGGGTCTCCATGAAAATCAAATCCAACATACAGGTAGTCCTCGATCATAATCAGCTTCTCTTGCATCGATCTAAAGAAAGTAGGAGTGAATGTCAACATAGGCTCTCTTCTTTGTTGAGCCATTAATTCTACCCACTACCTCATGCAAGTCTCTTTCGGCTCAGGTGACTCATAGAATATCCACAGAGGTCATAGCAATGGTACCCTCTATAAATAAAATGACACTATGATAAAACCATAGCCAAAGTTATTTAATCGTTTGTTCTTTTCTCTACTGAGTTGTTCCTTCAGATTGACCAAGACCCCTTCACACGAGTTGAATACTGTAGGTGCCAAAAATTATAAGGCATACTGCATTTGGGTCCCAATAGCTAAATTTAGAGCAACACTATTGACCAACAGAGTCATGGTAAATAAGATTGTCTTGAGCAAAAGTTTAATAACATCATTTATATCAATCTTCCCATCCTTAATTTCTTCATACCAAGGTCAACAATCAATGGATATTTAATCCCTCAATGTCTCTCCACCTCTCCTATATCCAAATAATGAAACCAGACTGCCTCTACACGATAGCTCTATAAAAAAGTAGAGGTCTTTGACATCTATAGTGACAACATGCTCTCCAATAATGAAGTATTATCCCTATACATCCCAGGCCCTTACCAAATACTCCAACAAATCTAATTGGGCCCTCATGCTTGGAATCACAAATAACTTTAGCAGAGACCCACAATTCTTAACACTTACATTGTTTCTAGATCATTTGCAGCAATCATATATTGAGCCTCATGCTCCCTTTCTCACCACTTAAAACCATTTTCACTCTGGTAGATATGTGCAAAATTACAATGAAAAAACACATGGAATTAGAAATAAAAAAAAAAAAAAAAATTGTAGAAAAATAACTCAAAAATCATTTTTTTAAAGCCTTACTACGTCCATCGCATTGTCCATTCCTTAACGGAGCAACCCAGTGCACTTAGCCTCCCTTGTAAGTGCACTGGTTCACACTCATCAATACTTAGTTGACCCATCGTACTTCTCAATATAAGAAGAGTGCAATGGGCCTAGGGAAAATTCTAAGTGCCAAAACTTATAAATATTCCCAAAAAATGAATCAAACAAAAAAACAAAACTATGAAAATGAAGTGAAAGGATAGACCTCTTATCTAGGACTCATGATATTGGAAATTGTTCATTGGATTGGTTGCAATCACCTACTGAAGATTGAAGGTAAAAGACACTCAAAACTCTCTCAAATTGGTAAAATGACAATGGTAAGAAATAAAATTACCTTTTTCACTTTTATGGTCAAAATAAGTCATTTTTTTAATAGTTTTTAATGTTTTTGACCTAATTTTACCATATATTATGTATTTTTGATGTTTTTGTGGTGCTATGAGTAGGTTGAATGTTAAATGACCGATGTAATTCAGGTAACAATTAAAATGCAGGTCATTTTTCTGAATGAGTATACTTCTACCAGTTTTATGATCTCGTTAAACTTACGAAAAGGAACCCCCTGGAGTAATATTTAAGTTCTTTGCAAACTCCCAAAACATGAAAATATTGTCAAGCACTTGTCTTTTCGAACTCGTTAAAGTAAATGAAAAGATGTATATGCAATATAAGTTTAACCCTTTTCCAGACTGGATGGACTATTTGTGAAAAATGAATACTTAAGTCAAACATGGCTAAAGGGTTCTTTTGGGTATTATTTTACGCCTTTTCAGGCCCAAGGGAAAAAATTATGAAAAGGAACATATTCAAGTTTTATTTTTTGTCTCTTTTTGAAAATATATAAAACTCGAAAAGAAGTTGAGTTATTCCTTTGCTAGGCTCGTGAATTATTAAACAACGTTGGAATCGTTAAGTATGACAAGACTGAACCACTCCTTCTTAGGGTTCATTAAAAATATTCAGAATGATTCATTTGAAGGATGACCTTATAGATAAAGCACATGTTATCCTCATAAAGCTTATAAAAAATAAAGAGGTACTAACTAGGAATAGTTGGGAATTTGGGAAAACATGGCATTAAACCTATTAATGGTACCGAGTTTCTCTTGAACATGATAGTCTTGCACTTCATCTTTGTGACTTCTTTGAGTTGGGCAATCCACTTGCCTTTATATCAATCACACCTTATTGAAAGCCTTTATGATGGGTGTTTGAGTCAATGCTGCCAACTCCATAAAGTGTCGCCAATATGTTCAAGTGAAATTCCACCCTTAGTTGACATCTGCTACAATACCCTTAAGCCATACTTCATGTTTTCCATTCCTAAAACAAATTTTCATCATCATATTTTATCTCAAATCTTGATACCTGTTTCGTGTCGTGGATGGGGGATTGTTGGCTTATTGGGGTCTGACCTAGGTTCAGAAGTATTTAGCCAAACAAATCCCGTGCTACTGGCCCTTTCAGCAACAGTCCGCAGAGCACAGACTGAAGTCTCACCTGAGGTAGTAGGGGAGGGTGTTGGAACTAGGTTTCCGCACCCTAGGGATGCCTTGATGAGGTTTGGACAGGTCAAAACCCAACCTACACACTCACGTTGCTCTGCAAAACTATCTGTTCTTCGCGTAGATCCATGATGGGGTGCTTCCTAGATTCTTATTATTATTGCAGTTATTGCAAATATGATCTAGTTCTTGCGGTCTTAATCAAGCATTCTATTGTTATAAGCAACATGCACAACCATAATTCTTAAAGAAATGCATAAAATCATAACATATGAACAATCAGACAGATTTGATACCTGATGCACAATACTTCAGAAGCACTTATCTTATATTAATCTTTAATTTAGTACAATCCCATTACACCCTGCGCACTCAACTACAGGGGTCCGCACACACAGTTGTGGACTCTACCAAGCCTCTGCGCACACAGCTGCAAAGCCTACTCTAACTACTATCAAACCCAACTCAGACCTACAGACTCAAAGTGAATATTGCATTCATAAACCCATAACATTCAAGATCCACCACAAACTGGCTTCTACTCTTAGAGCCTCGCTCTATTTATACATTCACATGGTCCACGCACGATGGGAAATCTGACTCACTTTATGTTATCTTACATTATTTTCGGGCAGACAACCCTATGACTTGACTCATTACAATTCGAAATCCACGCACTTCACAGAACCTTTACCATACTATTACCCAAAATTGACGGCTTTAAGTCCCAAAACCGTTACACGAGGGGCTCCACTACCCAACAAGCCCCCAACACAATCATTATGACTTGTACCGAGTCACTCAACTGGTGCATTGATCTTTGCTCGGAATTCATCCAGAAACCTTTGCACTGCACTGACATCTGCCACACATTCTTCCATTGTCCACTGTATCAATTGTGCTTAGTGTTCTGATGCATTGTCGGAGGCACCTTCTTGCCTTAGCGCATATGTGTCATGTAGCTAGGTTAGCTTCCCCTTGATCGTAGTGGTGATCATGAACGCTTCCTCAAGGCAAGGATGGATGTGCGCTTTGAGCCCAGCTTCTCACTATCGTGCAACGTCCACCTACTCCTTCAGACCATGGGCCTCCCTCAACTTGGCCAAGCACTGACTGATGGTGATTATTTGCGCACTCCCCCGGACATTGTCATAAGCCTGCTGCAACTCCCACGCTTCTGTCTCTACCTGCTACAACGTTTGGTCTTCTTGTAGTGATGTCAGCGTAAGAAGGGACTAATCCAACAATCCCATGAAATCTTGTATAGTGTTCTCTATCACTTACAATCCTACTTGAACTGTGCAGCAACACTTCTTTCTAACTTCCAGGGCTGTAATAGATTGCAACTTCATCCTTAGCTCTGTGATCTGCAAGTTCAACTCCCACTGAGCTTTCACGGCCTCCTCTTGGGCCCTACAAAATCCTACCACCATCTGATGAATCTCGTCGGCTACGGGGAGTTCCGCTGGTACAACTAGTTTTGGTATAGTGCTATGGACCTCCTCCATGATATGTTCCAATCCTTGGTTATTTGCAACCAAGTCATCGCATTGCAGAATGATCTACTCCAGATTTTTGTTTTTCTCCATTAAAACCTGGAGGGCACGACCTTCCCTGGCACGGAGCTCAGGGGTCACCCCATCCTGCAGTTGGTATACGGTCTCTCACGGAAGGGTTGCCAAGTTCAACCCCTAACCCCTCATTTCACCTTCGTCCTTTGCTAAGACAATTCCTGCTAGTAATAATAAAGTGTTCATTGTGGAGGCAGGCACCATCTGCTCCACTACAAGTATACATTCTACGCGGGTCAGAATCATCCCTTCTAGGGGTCGCACCTGTAACGCCTACAACTACACCCTAAGCTCCCCCAACATAGTCATTTTCTCTATCATTAGCTCCTCCAGAGAACCCTTAGTGTCATCACGCGTTGGTTTGCCACTGGCAAGAAAATCTTTATCCAAGGTCTTTGTTGTCTTTGTCTTTTTGTGGGCATGTGGTGACTCCTGGATGCACAACCTCTTGAATTAGGTCGATTTCATGGTAAGGTCCATGTATTCTTGCGTCTCCACTTCCCCCTGTATGTCCTGCTCCATGGACATTTCCTAATCTTCCATGATCTCCTCGGCGATCACAATGGTGGTTGTTGCTACTTCCTTGGTCGCCTCCAGCTACAAGGCTGCTTTTTATTCCTAGCACATCCTTTTCGCCATCTTAGTGATTCGCAGCTTGATTTCCTTCTTTCACTGTTGTGCTGCAATATTTTCTAATTCGGCCAACTCCGGGGTGCACCACTCTGAAGGCCATGCTGTCATTTCCTTTAAAATTGCATCATCCATTGCAATGAATGGAATCTTTACCCATGTTCGATGTGGATCCTTTCATGCCCGGATATAAAGATTATGAATATCCACCTTAAACTCATCCATGCTTTCCAAACTGTTGTATACTGTCGGGGATATCTACGATCTGTGGGTGATCCATGTTCGGATACTTGCCTCCATAAATATCCAAAACACTTTGACCTTATGAACCCTTGTGGCGTCTTTTGTTTCCTAGAGTGAGTTATATCTCATGACATCAGGTAGGTTATTCTCAATGTTGGGAAACTGTCTGCACTCCGGCAGCTCCCCTGCAACTAGCAGGATCGATAGGCGAAACCATGCATAGTGGAAAGGTTTACCCTTCTCTTGGGCTTCCCTACAATACGTTAAGAATTCATCGTAGATAAATTACGCCCAGTTGAAATGAACCCCTTTTACACACTGCTCTACGAGCACAATGACAGATGTGGGCACCTCATCTGCGTGGCGTTTCCACATGAGCTTGCCGGCTAGTAACTGGGTGGCGACGCACACCCCTCGGTCTTTGATACTTGCTATGACATACCCTGCTTCCCCTTCTCCAGCTTATATTTAACTTTCATGGCTTTTACGAGGCCCACATCACTACTCGTTCCTATTAGGGTTGCAGGATCATTTCCTTTACTAGGAAACTAGGAAATCCTATGTATTAAATCAGTCATGATGGTAATCGGTTCCTCCAACTAGAGATACCCATCATGTACTAGACATAGTAGCCGCCGGAGAAAAAAATTGTGATGGCTGCATGGTGGTAGTGGGGTATCCACCTTAGATGGAGTAATCCCACCTTATCCACACCCCTTAGCCACTTCTGCTACAATAAATTCTCCGCAACCAATTGGGTTCTCACTATCCGCGAGGTCCCAGCCTTCTAACTTGATATTTGGCATCCGACCCAACGGAAAATCGGCGAACCTTATTTCATTTAGCAGAAGGGGGGTCTGGAGCATGCTCTTTGTGGCCTCTAGGTCCTTTGGTATCTTGGTCATCCCTTTCCATGAGGAGATGTATGGTGTTAGCACCGAAGGTACATGGGAAACATGTTCCTCTTCCTCGTCCTGTGCTTCAATTTGAATGATTAGGGCTTGTAAATCTTCCTCTTCCTCCTCAGTTTCAAGGGTGATAGCTTTACCCTTTTCTGCCATTAACAATTTACTGAATCGTGGTGATTCTTGGACTCGCCCCATAGTCCACTTGTCTTTCTGGGGTCGTGGTGTGCATGGAGACTTTGGAACCTCTGGGGCAATGGTCACTTCGCCAGGCTCCTCTTGCGTCAGATGGGGCTCCTCCATGAATCTCAGGTTGGTTCTAATTGACATGGTTTCTATCCTAGATTCGTTCGGGTACTTACTTTGGTGCTTGCTGCCCTATACTGGCTTGAGTCTCAAACATCCAAGTGTGGGCTTAGGGCTACCCCAAGGGACTTTATAGGAATGTTTGAATTTGACTTCAACCATTCCCTCCACTTCTGAGTCATTAATATCTTCTTGGCAGCAAATCTTCCCATATCTAGCTCTAAATTCTTGTCGTAATGGCCCACTGCCCTCTCCTTTCTACTGTAAGTCCAACTTCTTTTCATGAATAGTGACATCAATGATCACCTCCTAGCCTTCCCACGTGGCAGTGCAATCTGTTATGTGCGACCGCGATCCTAGTGACCTACTAGCCCTGCGCGGAACCTCCTTTCCACACAGCTCTCCTGCAAACTCATTTTAGTCTCGTGCCTTCTTTCAACTGCTTGGAGTGTTGAGACTATGCTTTCTATAGCTAGTCATGTGGCTGTACCCCAGGTGTGAGATTTCAGCTTCCCTACTAGCTCGGGTTGTGTGCAACCTTCAACTACCTTTGTGTTCATTAGTGCATCTAATTCTGCTTTATATGGTGCACTCCCTTGTTTGGGAAAGTGCGGCCACAAACATAATATTAAGGTCACAACTATTTCTAATGTAGTAGTAGGGTCAGCCAGGAGTGGCCTTATCATGCTTACTTTCATGCAGCCTGCTCGTGCGACTCCGATTTCTAGTTTGTTGATTCCTTCGCTCACTATGATGCCTTTCCTCCTCATGCATGCCCATTCTTCATCGAGTGCACAGAGTTTCAAACACCCTCACCGAATGGCTTCCTGTATCCGCCGAATTCCTTTACCCTGGTTCTCACGTCCTGTCCGAAGTATGGGGGTTGTGGTCTTCAAAGTTCTCTCCATCCTCCTGGTTTCATCTTGCCTCATCAACAATAGGGCCACCTTCACACTCCTCTTTTTTCTTATCACCTTATAGGCCCATCGAGCTACTGGCATGCGCATATTCCACTGGGTTTGTTTTATCAGACGAACTATAGCTAGAATGCATCACCTTCCCTGCTACTGCGTCAGGTTCTCACGCTTGGTCGATAGTTGAAGAGGTGGTTGTACATCATATGTGTGCATCCCTCACCGCAGGTGGACATTCAAACTACCTCGTCCTTGCTACCCAGATCGTGTTCGACGTTGGGGACCTTCAATTCGTACATGCACCCGCCTTCTATATTCACACAAGTTCCACATTATCTTCTGCGGTGTACTCCACCCTTGTGCCATGGTCATGCACAACGCCTCTTGTTGCACACCGTGCGGCTTTTGTTCCAGTATTTCCTTCTCATAGTGGTCTATAGATTCCTCCACGTTTGTTGCACCCTCATCTGTTGGCAGTTCCCTTGCTTCGGTCATCATGCATCATAGTGATCTAACCATCATATTACAATTCAACGTTGTTACCTCATGCAATTGATTCTGCCATCGCTCTATTTCTTCATCCGAATCCAATGTGCAGGAACTATCGCACTCCCATGCGATTCTTTTATTCATCATGGGATTCACCCAATCATAGCCTTGCATCGTTATTTGGTAAATGTAGTCTAGTTCATCATCACAATCCTCATCATGCATAGGTTCGGTGTAGCGCGCTCCTTTGGCTAGATCTAGTGGAATTATTACACGGAGGGACTTTTTCTCGAATATCATTTTTTGTCTCTTTAGGTTGATGACTCCATTGATGTCCATGGCCCAGTCTATTCCTAACAATGTGGGGTATGGGTTACTGCCATCCATAATTTCTATTACCTTAAAATCTATTTGCGTGCTCGGGCCTTAGATGTCCATTGTTACTCCCTGCAATCTCCCCATGGGCAAGACCTTTTGTTGGTTCGACATCCGTAATTGAATAGGAGACCATTGTAATGCGGGTCTGCCCATGCGTTCCCAGGTCTGTTTAGGTAGCACATTCACATCCAACCCTATGTCTAGAATGACCTAATCCATCTCATAGTCACCACTCTGTGTCGTTAATCACATTTCCCGCCTAGTACGCAAAGCATGCTTGCCTAGTTTCCAGACCGTGCATGGTTCACCCGACCCTGTGCACCTAGTTATCAGCTCTTACAATCCCTTAACTGTTTTATTGTCCCGTAGTAGCTTCATTCATGTCTCTAAAAAGGTAGTTAGCATAGAAAGATCCATTTCTGGATCATTTTGATCCTTACTACCTAAAGTAGAGGCCTCCACAAAGCTCTTCTTAGCTTCCATAAATGTCTCCTTTGTGTGTTCCAAATCAAGCTTAGCTTACTTTGTAGGGGCCTTGCGAACCCATGTGTTCTCCTCAGGTTGCTTCCCCTTATCCTCCATTATGGCTACACTGCTTCTGAGCACCCTGTTCACATTGGGGTCCTCTTCACGCAGTTCAACCCTCATCATTTGGATGTTCTGTGTTGGAGTAGGCTGAAGCACCCCATTTTCATGCATCTATGCAATTAGTCTGGGGAAATCTACCGCTTCATGATCAAACTAGTAATTGTATGGGCAACATGTTCTAGTCGGGTTCGTATAGTCATGCGCGTAGTGCCCAGGTCGTCCACAATTGTAGCAGATTAACTGTCCACACCCTAGTTCAGGTCCCATTCCTCCTCATCCTCATCTGCGTCCCTGGAATCCCGTGTGCTATTGCAGCGACTGGATCTTGACCTCACACCTCAGTCTGCATTCTGTAAATAGTTGTCTGATCCATGAGTAACTTGTAACTTCGGCAATTTCATTCGTCGTGGTCGACTGATCTAAAAATATTGCAAAATAGCTACTGGGGGGTCTGTGTAAAGTTCTGTAATAGATGATAGTCGTTTATTGTGTGCTTTCCTCCTACATGATAGATCTCACACCAGAGTGCCAGTGCCACACTTGGCCCTGCCTGTGCCTCTGGTCTCAATGACATTAGTCCCCCCTTGCCAAATAATTCACGAATATCAGACAATGATCCTTATCGTGGCCCTGGCATTTACATTTTATGTACCACACTTCTTCGTGTTCTTCTGCTTGGGGTGCTCTATCCTATTTCAAACCCTGCATCTCCAAGCATAGGTTTTGTAGTTGTGCATGGATTTTTTGTACTCCCAACCCAAGATCACGTATCAGAGTTTCATGTAATCTCATCGCTCTAATGCATCTGCCTGGGTTGAAATATTCTACTGCGATAGCACCGTGCTCAGATGTGGTTTCAAAGATGCCACAAACCACATGTGGTGCTACACATCCGTCAGCATCATATTAGCCTCACGGATCGTGCTTTTCAATCTTTGATCCAGATCCTAGGGGGTTTCACCCAGAAGCATCGTGATCCCCTTGAATCCGATGACCGATTGTGTCTCTTATTTTGGCCGGTTGAATTCTCTATTTAATGCAATTTGGATTTCCGCTATCCGGGCATTCAGATGATCATTTGAGTGCTTGATATATGAAGTCGTCACATGATCCTGCATCACACTTACCAAGGTGGCCTTTTTAATGTTATCATTTGTAACTCCATGCACTTCCCACACTGCTCTTACTACAAACCAAAATTGATCTGGATCTTCACTTCCTACTCCTCTGGACACAGGAAACTTGATCGTGCTCTCCATGTTAAACTTTTGGTTTGGTGGAGGTGGTGTGGGCAAAGATGGAGGTGAAGGAGGTGACGAGAATTTTGGTGTTAGCGGGGATGATAGTTGTTGAATGAATTTCCTTATCAAACTTACTGCACTCCTTGGAGAAGCCCAAATGCGCTCTTCCTCGTCCTCTTGAGGAGGTGAAATTAACAGACTATTTCCTATCCCTTCGATACCCTTGTAGGCCCTTCTGCTCCATGTCATTCCACTCATTAATGGATTCACATCACCTTTTTTTCACATAACATCATCTTAATTCAGGTATTCAGGGATTTAATGTACATACCTCGCGGTCCCTTGAGAAAACACCGCTTAGCTTCATTGTAGCTAATGGTTGTGTCTATCACAAACTCAATGATAAACCCTCCTATTATTTGATCCAGCCAATGATCTACTACCCATGTGATCTTATCTTCAGATTCCTCTAGTCTGCGCACCAACTCTAGAGTCCACACTTTCAATTGATCAAGTTTTCACCTTCCCTGACTGTCAGCTAGCCTCACGATCCAACCATATAGTTCTAACGAGAAGGTTGCAAAGAAGATCTCGTGGATCTCCATATATATGTAGCGATCTAGCCACCTCTTCTCAGATATCTATGGGGTTTTATTTTACCGTACCACGAACTCATGCAGCTTCTGATCCAACCAATCTTCAAGCTCTTTCTTCGTAGGGTTCCCGTTTTCCGACATTAGTCATCCCTTAGGCAGATCCTGGTCTCAGAAATGGAACCGTTTGTTGGCTTATTGGGGCCTGACCTGGGTTTGGAAGTGTTTAGCCAAACAAATCCCACGCTATCGGCCCTTTTGGCAATAGTCCGCGGAGTGTGAACTGAAGTCTCACCCGAGGTAGTAGGGGAGGGTGCTGGAACTAGGTTTACGCACCCTAGGGATGTCTTGATGAGGTCTAGATGGCTCACAACCTGACCTGCGCACTTGCGATGCTCTTCGCAGTTGTCTGTCCTTCGCGTAGATCTGCAATGGGGTGCTTCCTAGATTCTTATTATTATTGTATTTATTGTAGATCTGATCTAATTCTTCTGGTCTT
Organism: Pinus taeda; assembly: GCA_000404065.3. Taxonomy (NCBI): domain Eukaryota; kingdom Viridiplantae; phylum Streptophyta; class Pinopsida; order Pinales; family Pinaceae; genus Pinus; species Pinus taeda. The sequence continues at coordinate 135,611 of APFE030390821.1, read as the reverse complement.
AATCAAGCATTCTATTTTTATAACTAGTGTGCACAACCATAATTCTTAAAGAAATGCATAAAATCATAAAATAAGAAAAATCATACATATTTGTTACCTGATGCACAATACTTCAAAAGTACTTATCTTATATTAATCTTTAGTTCTATAAAATCCCATTCCACCTTGTGCACACAGCTGTGGACTCTACCAGGCCTGTGCATACACAATTGTAGAGCCTACTCTAACTACTATCAACCCCGACTCAAACTTACAGACTCAAAGTGAATATTTCATTCATAACCCATAACATTCAAGATCCAGCACAAACCGCCTTCTACCCTTAGAGCCTCGCTCTATTTATACATTCGGATGGTCCATGGACCATGGGAAGGCTGACTCACTTTCTATTATCTTACATTATTTTCGAGCATGCAACCCTTTGACTTGACTCATTACAATTTGCACTCTGCACACTTCGCGGAGCCTTTACCAGACTATTACCCAAAATTGAGGGCTTTAATTCCCAAATCCGTTATGCGAGGGGATCCACTACCCAACAGGGATACATTAAGGCCCTCCTGCGGCGGGTCGCTTCTTGTTGACATCAAAAGATTATCTAGGAAGTTGAATTAGAAACTTCCTTCTGTGCCTTGGACATTTCATACCTCAATATAAGGTTTCCTCACTTTTGGTGATAGGTTCTCATCATTGACCTTCAAATGAAATATTCCATGTGGTGTTCTACTTCAGCTCATTTATTCAAACCACATAGATTGTACTGTAGTACCTTGAGGGTCATTTTCATTATTGGTGTTTTCTCTCACATATATTAATGGCTTACATTATTGGTTGGTAATCAGATTACATCTACCATGTTTGAATTCAACACATTTATTCACATGGGTAGACTCATAATATCAAGTAACAATGTAGAATACCCTAAATCTAGTTTCGTCCATTTGGGCTATGATTTCAGGATTCATACATGATTACAAAGTATGATGTCTATGATCATTCATAAATCTATCTAAGAATATGTCCACAATATGTCATCGATGGATGTAATTATGATTATTGTACATGTACATGTAAATTGGCTTATATGATGAGTATGGGTATGTTTACCTCAACCATGATATCACAATGATTATGTATTGTAACAAACAATTGATGATATCGACCAATATATTGCTGACCTCAACTTGTCACATGGTAAATCACTTGAGTCCTCAACAAGTACTTCTAATTTTGTACTTTAGGAGGCAATATATTACAAGTTGTTTTATCACATCCAATTAAAAGGCCTTGAAACTGGATCAACCAAAATCCATTGACACTTTGCATTCATCCCCTGTAAAGAAAAGAACATCCTCTCTCCAAAAGTTCCAAGAATTCTAGGTTAAACAACTTAAAACCATAATTTTTATCCCCATCACACTTAGCCTTCATGCAAATTTCATTGTTGTAAGTTGTACATAGAGAACCTGCATTGAACATTGGATGTTCCTTTTAGTAAAAATAAATAAAAAAAATTGAATGTTCTCTTTCTAGAAGCTTCCAGAGAGGTTTTAACCATTTACTGTTGGATTATATTTATAAATCCTACACTTGAGGTATTATCTCTTATCCATAAAACTTATCCTCCCTCTAACGTGGATTTAAGTCCTAGAATGCTAAATCCCAAACACCCTCTTTTACCTTATAAATTCACTACCTCCCATAGAGTCTGGGTTGGATTTTGGAGATTCTTAGTTATTCCCTTGTGTTGTTGCTTTGTGCTTAGGGATCCATTATCCATGTATGGACTTGGGTTGTGATTGAAGGCTTTCTTTGTGGAAAAGGAATGACAAGATAGCTAGGAGAGATCTACAAAGTTAAGATACGAAAGGGTTGTATCTTCTCCTACATTCATTAATACAAAAAGTGCTTTGCTTTCCTACACTTATGTCTCATTTAATGTGTATGTAGAAAAATTCCCTATTGACTCATTTTTTAGAGATGTTAGTATATTTTGTTTGTATATTTTGGTTCTCTTTCTTCTTTTAGTTATTTTCCAAGTTCCACTTTTAGCATTTGGAGTTGGAGCTCGAGTTTACAAACAACGAGAAGAGGAGATATTGCATTAGATTCTAGGTAACTCTTTCTTTCATACTAACTCTTTCTTTCATACTCTAAAAATATCTAAGGAAATCATATTCCTATTGTCTCTATTTTTTCTAGATAAGGCCACTAGATTTAGGAAGTTTTCTTCTATCCACAAAAGGAAATCATGTTGAGGGACAAACTCTAGTCTATGCAAATGACTAGATATCACATAGTGATAAATTACTTGATAAAAATCACTCAGATATGTGATCAAATTACAGTAATGGAGGAAGGGGTGAATGATTTTGAGTTATTGAATGTGGCATTGAATGGTTTCCCAGTGATGTGGATCCATTCATCTAATGAATTTGTGTTAGAGAGAACTATCACTCATTTGTTAGGATATGGGATGCCTAAATCTAGGAGGCGATGAGGGAGCAACCAAAGCTAAGCCCAACAAATAGGAAGAATGAGAGTTATTTGACAACATGGAAAAGTGGGACTCAATGTTGCATGTGGAGTTTGAAGCCAATACCAAACATGTAACAAAGGAATTTGGGATAATTTCGTTCGAACTTCAGTAAGGAGGTGTGCTAAAAGTGAAGGACAAACTATGCATGCTAAAACTTAGGAGAATTATTCTCTCATTCTTACAATAGAGAAGAAGGGGTTTGATTTAGCATTCTAGGATGGAAAAACATTGATTAGGCCAAAGGGATCTAACTTAGATGATCACCATGTCATTAGGGTTAGAGAGCGAAACATGTATAGGATAAAGGCATAACCTATTTGAGTAATGAAAATAAGTAAATAGTGGTGGAGAAAAAGGAGAGGGAAGCTCCAAATACTGAGCAGTTTAGAGGGTGTTATCCATTAGGCTCAAGTGGGGAGGAGCGGTCAACATATCTTTCCAAGTATATCAAGAAGGTCTCTTGGTATGATATGACCTTACATGATGTTCAATAGTAATAGGCTTCTAGGAACAATTCCAAAGGTAGCCGATATTTAAGAACGATTCCAAACTAGATGGAAATGAAGGCTTATTGTTTAGAGGGAGTAGCCATCGAATCCTCCCTTCACCAAGAAGAATTGTTGATATTTGTAGATTGGGTAGGTATTTATACACAATCCTAAGTATTAGAGGATGTAGAAGTCACCCAAATTCTCCTTAGGACACTTTCTCAAGTATTGAGTAAGTTGTTTTTGTAACATAGCATAATTCTAACTTAGGAAAAGAACATAATTAATTATGGTGTCTTTTCAGCTAAGGAACCATAGGAAAACTAAACTATTTAACTTAGTGATCATGTTTTCACTTCAACTGTTGAATTTAAGTGTCAAGGATCTAATCTCATCCATCCATCACTTTGGATATTAGAGTTATGGATTTATCTCAATGAAAAGTTATAAATTCAAGTCTAAGGAGATGAGAAAAACACACCATATAGTGACACAATCCATTCTAAAAGAAATTTTCTCAAGTGAGGAGTGAGATACTCGAGTGTGTTGGGTTTGAGGAAGGTGCAAGGGTACAACATTAGAGATCCAAATAATCCAAGTAGATTAAAAAAAAATCTAGGTCATGTTTTAATGGATAAGATACAATCTATTTTGTATTTGTAAATTTCTATGTTAGGCCATTATCTCAATTTGGAAGCCCAAGTAGGTATGGATTATTAATTTAATGAAGAATTGTTGGTTGGGAAGAATTTGTATGTGTCACATGTGATTGATATTGGTTGTGTAAATGTGTTTCCACTTAATAATTTTGTTAAGAACCTAGTTGTATTTTATTAAGTAGATAAATAATAATATGGTAAGAACTAATTCTTGGTTGCTAGGTTCATAATTTAACATCTCATTACAACATATGGTAACAAGTAAACTATACCATAGGTCTAGTAAAGAATATGAGAAATTGATACAATAATTTTCATCTGAAATATTAATATCAATAGACAATAGCTAACTTACAATATTATTGAATATGTTTAGATGCTCTATCATTGAGTCTTTTTCCTTTATTCTCAAATTATACAACTTTTTTCATAAGAAAATTTTTCTCATCAGGGACTTAGAGGGGTATAAAGTCCCTAACTTTTTCCATAATGCCTTCTATGTATCTTATCCTAATATATTTATAATAATAAATCTAAGAAACAAAACTGAATTATGCTCTTTTATTTCTATCTAATATATTCTAGTCTTTTGTCGACATCCTCATCAATGCAATACCTATATCCATAGTGATTCAATGATCTCTGTCCAACATCATATCTTCCAATTCGAGCTTCGACAACTCAAAACTCTACCCCTTGAATTTATCGATCCATATACTTTAAATACTCACAATTTCCTTCCACCACAAGAATTGATTTCATAGAACTCCCACTATAACAGGGCCTACCATAGGTCTTGCTGGAATTTTAGTGTTAGCATTGGTGTCAAAAAGCTTTTGGTGTTGTTCTTCATATGCATGTGTGATGAGTTCTTGGTGTTGGATTTTTTGTAATGGTCTTGTTAGTTGGAATTGATTTCAAAATACCTATGACTAGACCAAGTGGCGATGATGTTGTGGCTGCTGAGGAGATGGATTCTAGTCATGTGGAGTTGGTTGGAAATGCTACTATTGCAGGAGCTTGGAGAGGTTCTCTTGGTGCCGCATATGTCTCTACATTTCTTGGATACATTGCATCTGTTGCTAAATGTGTGATATGTAATTTCTTGTGTTGGAGGTGCTTCTACAAGTGATGGAGGAATTTGTATGACTTGATGTTTCTATTTCAAGAGTTGGTGATGCTACTACATGTATTGGAAATGTTTCTATAGGTGTTAGATATTTTATGTTTGCTTCTTGAGGAGTTGGAGGTGCTGGTATTGGTGTTTAGATTTGAAGAATAGGTCTTTCATGTCCCTAAATTGTTCTTGGCCTATTTCATCAGTTGTAGACTTGTTGCAAAGGTTTGGACAAGTGTTCACGTGTTAGAGAAGATGATAGAAAATATGGAAGAGGTTTTGAGCTAAGAGGTTGATGATGTTACTGAGATTTAGCCCTAGTCGCATGCACATAGGCCTATCAAAGCAATTGGAATGCTCCAGTCGCACAGAGGATAGCTCAAGGGAGCGTTTTGATGAGCCCCAAAAATGTACAATTATTTGGGCTCATTCAACTTCCTAATTTGGCTTAGTCCACCATTCTCATTTGTTTATTGCATGCTTTTGATTATTTTTATGTTAATAGAGTGAATTTGGTTAGTCATTATGCCAACAAGTCTAATGGGTGCTTTGTGTAGCTTTGTTGGTCAACTTGGAGACAAAATTGAAGGTCTTAATGAGCACTTGGCAGCCAAATTCGTGGGAGAACAAGCTAGAGGATTTGTGGGAAGGTGTCCCCCTCATTTATGGGTCCTTACCTTGAATTCTCCACCATCAGCTCGGAGTTCAAAGGCCACCGAATCAATAAGCACAAGGGCAGCCAAGCAAGTCAAGTTGGACTGCTGTTAACTCCAAGTCAAGGGCAGCCAAGCAAGTCAAGTTGGACTGTTGTTAACTACAAGTCAAGGGCAGCCAAGCAAGTCAAGTTGGACTATTGTTAACTACAAGTCTTGGGCAGCCGAGTCCCTAACTTTTAGGAGGACTGTTGGGTCCTCGAATTTGTATAAATAAGAGAGCTTATGGCCTCATTTTGGTTAGCTAGTAGGCAGCTAGTTGTTAGCCATTTGATAGTCATTTTTAGCTAGTAGTTAGACATTTTGTTTTAGCCATTAGTTAGCTAGCTTGTAATTCGATTTGTAGGCCATGGATTAGTTTTGCTTTCAGCTCTTTCTCAAGCTCTCCTTGTGGACAGTTTTGATGTAACTTTTCATTCTTGGTTAATAAAGATGGATCCAGCTTTGCACCAGCTCTAAATCTCTCTTGGGAGGCTGTAGTTCTTGGGGTTGGGCCCATCTCAAGCGCCCAGTACCTCCCTTGTTTATATTTATGTGTCTTTGCTTCATTCTCATAATAAAATCTGCTATTTGAATTCATGGCATAAGTAATTTAGGTTGATACATTTTCGGTTTGGTGACAGTCATAATCATTTGTTTCATTTACACTCCTCTTTCTCGTTCCATTACCATCTCTTCCATCTTGATCACGCATGCAAGCATAT
>APFE030390821.1:86882-102850 GCA_000404065.3 Pinus taeda | reverse complement strand
CACAGTTCAAAGGCATGTAGCCACACATCTCTTCTCAGGGATAAGCTACCATCGCCCTAGTTGGTTTATTTCTATTTCTGGTTGTAAGCATATTTCAGTATTTTCCATTAATGAAATGAAGTATTATTTCCGCTGCATCTTTGTGTATATGGTTATCTCTGTATTTTATTGCGTTCCTATTTAAATCCGAATCAGCATGATACTTGATGATGGATCTTCAGTCCAAATTTCAACAAATTTGGAGAAAATTTTGTCAATTTTGAAAATTTTGGTCTAAACAAGGTTTTTCCGCCCAACGCGTGGCGCCACTTGGTGTGCACTTATAATTGGGAGATCCTCTGGAGGAAAACTTAGTATCTTTACATTTTTTATGATAATTTATGCATGCTCATGAATTACCTAAGGATTTCATCAAGTTCTGGGTTGCCTAAAGGGTCAAAAACACCCTAAAAATAGCCTTTCTGCCACTTTTTGCACCCACAGGAAGTGTTGGGAGATTGAAGTTTTGGAGGACCAAATCACACCAAATCCAGAAATTATACTTGGGTTGGAAGGTAGACAAGAAGGGCTTTCCAACAAGCTATCTTGAGCTTAATTTGGACTTTGGAAAGACCCTAAAAATCAGCTCCACATTTGTGCTACGCATACAGATTTTGGGTGCCGTGCATAGAGGAATTTGGCTTATTTTTCACTCCACAACTCAGAATTTCACCCAGTTTCGACTAGTTTCACTTTTTCATGCAAATCTTGATCTACCTTGATGTAATTTCATGACCATGGTGTAATTTTGGCACATTTTTACTTGTTCTAGAATATTCATTCACCAAAAGGTGAAAAGTGAGTGAATGAATCAGTTTCCTAGCATATAGAGGCAAGTTGTTTCTTTGCCTATTTTTTTGTTCCTTGTTTAGATATGGTTGAAACAGCTCCTAGAATGATGAGCTCAACCCCTAGAGGCATGGGAAGGAGTTAGGATTTTCTATATCATGTAATTTCTCATTCATTTTCAGGGTTGGACACTTGGGATTGTTGGGCACTCCATTGTACATTTGATTTCTGCATTTTTGGGCAAAGGAAAGATCAGGGTTTTGAAGCACTTGTTCGGATCCTTGTGGCTTTGTGTTTTGATGGTGTTTTTCTTCATGTAATTGTAAGTTCATTGATGTTTTATGTATGCTATTTCCCTTCTCTTTGCTTCTGAAATTAAACAAATTGAGTGACGAAGGTAGAATTCATGAGTTTGTTGTGCTCTGCCTTAAAGTTTGTTTAGTTTTACATGTTTTCATTTGTTTGGAGAGGATTCTTGCAGCCCCGTGCCCTCTTCAACTACTCAGCGGTCCTTTCTATCCATTCTTTTAATCTAAAGCATCAAAACTACTGCCTACCTTGCCCCAACCGGAACTCTGCAAAAATTTGGCCTCATCCCTGGACCCAAATCTTCCTTTCCCTTTTTCAAACAAAACCCCCAAAAAATTCAAATTAAAACCTTGCACTTCATACCTAGCCTAAGATTAGTTGTTAAAAAAGTCATCTCAAGCCCCATATGATTATCTTTTGTAGAGATTGACCCGAAGAGACCCCTCTCGTGTCCTCATAGGGCTAGCTACGAGGCTGAGTGTGGTTTGATGTGGACCTAGAATCTTACCTTTTGAGCCTGAGGTAAATCTAGGCTCTAACCTAGTGGCGACCATACTGGGGAAGAAATTTTATTTTCATTGTTTTGATTTATATACTATAGACAGAGCCTGAAGTTAGCCAAGTAGCCTTCGAAACGCTCTTGTTTTGCATTAGCGTAAGTAGATCAACGCTGCTTCAGTCAATATCTAGTCTAGTTTATAAACTGAACATCTGATCTAAATGATCACCCTAATACATGTATCAAGTTAGATCTGATGGTTGATGGTAGACAATAATCAGACATAAGAAGGCTGAAATCATTCACTTGGTGACTCCAACTCAATGTAGAGACTCCACTGAAGGACTAACTCTTTCGCTACGAAAATGGAAGGATCTTACACAAAGTTCGGGTATCCAAAGTGGAATGGTATTCAGGATTTAGTTTGCTTTCTTGTAAATTACTTCTTGGCTGTTCTTGAAGATGTCCTGAAAGTTTTTCAGAATTTGTTGTATGATAAAGGTGATCGAAATCCTTAATCGACCTATTCAAAAAGTGTAAATACTGAGTTTCCCTTTGATCCTAGCCTCCTTACTTTTCCCACATCTCATGATGACTCTCTTCAGAGTAATGAGCCTAAAGAAAAATAAATTGATCCCATAGCTCTTGTATATACTCCTACACCTTTTATAGTCCCAGATAGGTATAAAACTCTTGTTTTACCTTATGTTCTCCATGCTTTCCCTACAAATTATTACCTATATTTGCCGAGATTTGACGGTGAATGTAAGAATGTCAACGCTGAGCAACATGTGTAGAATGTTGAGACCTTTCTAGACCTTTTTGGGGTTGATGACGAAGATGTTAGTATTAGGCTTTTTTCTCTTTATTTACAAGGCAAAGTCAAAAGTTGGTTCAAAGCCCTGCCTGATGCGAGCATCTCATATTTCCAGCAGTTTGTCAAAGCTTTCCTCAATATGTGGGTGATCAGACATAACCTTTTCTTGATTATAGAAGAGTATAACCAGCTGAAAAGAAAGCTAGGGGAGACAGTACAACAGTTTTCTGCCAGGTTTAACAAAGTTTATTATTCGATGCCTGTTAATATAAGACCTCATCCTGCATCTTCTCTCTTGCACTACCCAGCTGCCTTTGATTTGGAAATGAAGTTTCAGCTGAGAGAAAGGAATGTCGCAACACTTGAAGAGATGTAGAACAGTGCAGTAAATGTAGAGGCTCATCTGCTGATCCGAAGGGCAAAGTTGAAGGAAGAAGAGATGAGAAACATAGATCAGGATGAATCAACATCTCTAGAGGTAAAGCTTGACATTTTGGTAAGTGCAGTGGAAGAGATAATGCAAAGGATCACCATAAGGAATGAGTATAGTGTTCAAGCCCATGGCTCACTGGTTGAAGAAGAACAAGTTGTTGGTCCAAAACATTTTGTTTCTTATCCCAGTTGTCATAATGATTGTTTTATAGATCATCTTGGAGGAGAGAGGTCAGTTGATATGACATGTATGCTTGATGATGTGTTTTATAATGATGTTTTTCCTCAGTTTGATCAGTATGACGATGATTATGTTCTCCAAACAGAAGCTAATCTTGCACACAAACCAGCAGCTAGTTTGTGGGAGGAATAAGTTCACTTTCAGCATACAGTTATCAATTGATGCATATCAGATATGACATTGATGAGGAAAGTGCAATAAATTTTGAAGTAAGTGAAGGATCTTTGCCTTTTTTCTTTGATTCATTTTAGTTCATCAGAGGCAATTTCCATGCAATTAGAAATCAAATGTCAACAAGTCTTGATTTAGACCATCTTGAGGGCAATACAAACCTTGTTTAAGACTTCTCATATTCAAATTTCCAGCCCCCAAATTCCATTGATTTTCAAGTTACACATGAAGACATGGAAGTTCGCACATATCATCAAATGATACAAGAAGATTCCCTACCTTTCTGTTTTGAATCATTTCAGTTTTTGAAGGATAAATTGCAGAGTAAATCTTCAAATGAGAAGCCTATAGGAAATCAACAATCTCTCAGTTTTAATGTTGAGGATGAGACAGATAGCGAAATCCTTGAGCAAGTTGTTAATGAGAAATCTTCCCCCGAAATGATTGATGAAATCATTTTGGATACAAAACCCTGCCTAGCACCAGATTTGCAGCCACCAAACACAATTGAATATCAAATTATAGATGAAGGCGTCAAAGCCGAAATACATGATTTAATGATGCAAGAGGATTTTGTACCCTTTTGTTTCGAAGCATTTAAGTTTATAAGGCAGAATCTTCGTAATATCTCAAAAGAAAAAGATGAACAACCAGTAGGATTTCATACAGTTTTAATGGATACATCGCAGCTGTCTTCTCAAATTTTTGATGATCCTATTGCTCGTGTGTTGGATGATGTTTGCTATAAAAGTTCTTCCCCATTGGCTAACCATGTGGCAGAAAAGAATGTTGATAATAATATTATTCAAAAGTCGCCTTCATTGTCTTGTTTAACAGATTGTTCATTGCATAGCCCATACCAAGGTTTCGAGTCATATGACGAGATTGATAAAGGAGACTTTTGTTCTATTTGGAATTAGCAATAGAGTTTGGTTATTCACGAAATTCAGGACCCTTTTGACAGCTTGTTGCTGTCACCAAAGAAAGACAACACCGATGTGAGGAAAAATATTAATATCCAGCTATGAGGATTACCTGAACCAGTGCATTAATGTGTTAATGGAAATCAATAGTGATGTTTATGAAGATCCTTTTGTAGTATTCTTCAAGTTAGCAAGTCAATTCATGCTTTGCAAGTTTATCAGCAGTCAACCTGATTCCAAGTTTCCATGGGAGTTGCCTTTCGACTCTTCCCTTTTCTTGCGCATCAGAAAGCATTTGGGAAGAAATCAAATACCAACCAGGATGCTTACATGGTTGCATTGGTTGTTCCATTTCACTTGATCGGGTGGTGAAAAGAACAATTAGAGTAGGTTTGATGAATAAGCTCAAATATGAGCATCTTTCTAGTTTGTTAGTTATGATTTAGTCATGTTTGGTTTTATTATGGTTTTTCAGTTTTAGTCTTGAGTCAGAGTTAGTCTGCATAATGTTAGTTTTCATGTTTTGACTCCATTGCCCATGGATGAAGGCATTGCCTGCTCTCCCAAAGATATGCAATTCTTAGCACCTCCAAGCAGCTACCATCTACATTGGAGCCAATGTTAGAGTCGGTCTGCTCAACCCTCCGTCAGAGATCAAGACCTCTTTTGTTGCATTTCATTTTAAGTGTCGCATTCAACTAGATCATCTGCATTGCATTAGGATCATCAATCTTCTGATGGAAGGGTCTTGTCACCATACTTCCCTCATGTCATATACCTGCTAGTTCGTGTCTGATCGTCAAAGTTCATCAAATCAACTTTACAGTCATTATAGATACTCTTTTGGTCACCCAAGAGTCATTTCAGTCATTAGGTCTAGGGTTTCACAAGTTTAGTCTTCAAAATGGCTAATAATGCTAGCAAGAACATGAGGGAGGTTCGAAATAAGTTTCATTGCAAAAGTTAATCATAATAATGGTCAATCATGACTTTTCTTCAAAACTTTGTTTTGAAGAAAAATCGTCAAATTTCATCTTTTGTAATAAATACCATGTGATTTTAAAAGTTGTTTCAGTTCTAAATTCCTTTGGGCGCAGCCCTAGCCACCTTTGCCAAGTCAAATGCCGGCTATCCCTGCAAAAAATAGACAAGTTTCGTCATTTTTCAGATCAAAAATCAAAGTCCATGATGTATAAGACATTTTGGTGTTTAAACAATCCAATTGCACGCCAAAGACATCAGTGGAGCCAAAAGAAATCATGGAAAAATCAGTTGGAGGGCGAAACAAAGTTTTTAAAGGCTGAATGTTGGTGAAATTGCAGGTGTGGTGCACTGGATGGAGGTTGCGGCACACATGGTCATCACGGTGCATAGAGCCGTTCTACGTAGTGTAAATTTTCAACGTGCGCGGCGCACAAGGCCGAGACACAAAAACTTTGCCATTGTTCCATAAATTCAAAATAATTCAATCTCTTTTGCCCCATGTAAGTCAACTCATCTTGTGAATGCCATTGAATAGTGTTTTGTGTGGTTTCGAATGTTGGTTTGGAGAATTTGAATGTCAAACTTTAAACTCAAATCCCTTATTAAAGATTGCTCCTTAAAGGTTTTGTGTTGAAGTTTTAAAACATTTTTGTGCCACATATCGCATCCTCTGTTATCTCATTATCCCATTATATCATCAATACACCATTCTCTTGCATACCAAGGTCATTCACTCCTAAGTCCTCTTTTCCCTATCCCTAAACCCTATCATTCCCTGTCACTCTTCCTCTCTCATATCACTTATAAAATCCCAAATTCCCAAACACAGTCAAGTGACTATCCTCACACTTTAAATTCACTTGACAAAACCACATTATCCTCACTGCCTTATTTACCATAGTCCCTTATTGACTTTGACACACTTGACAATTGGAGACAAAGAAAGAACCAAACTCTTCATATTCACCTCAGGCAACATAGATGAAGAAGGCATCGAGGAGATGTGAAAAGGCATGATCTTGGCTGAAGCTTCTTTGGCTGAGCATGATACTTGATGATGGACCTTCAGTCCAAATTTCAGCAAATTTGGAGAAAATTTTGTCAATTTTGAAAATTTTGGTCTAAAACAGGTTTTTCCGCCCAACGCGTAGCGCCACATGGCGCACGCTTATAATTGGTAGATCCTCTGGAGGAAAACTTTGCATTTTTGAATTTTTTATGAAAATTTATGCATGCTCATGAATTACCTAAGGATTTCATCAAGTTCTGGGTTGCCTAAAGGGTCAAAAACACCCTAAAAATGGTCTTTCTGCCACTTTTTGCACCCACAGGAAGCAGCGTTGGGAGATTGAAGTTTTGGAGGGGAAAATGACACAAAATCCAGAAATTCCACTTGGGTTGGAAAGTAGACATCCAGGGTTTTCCAACGAGGTATCTTGAGCTCAATTTGGACTTCAGGAAGACCCTCAAAATCAGCTCCAAAGTTGTGCTACGCATACAGATTTTGGGTGCGGCGCATAGAGGAATTTGGCTTATTTTTCACTCCAGAGCTTAGAATTTCGCCCAGTTTCGACTAGTTTCACTTTTCCATGCAACTCTTCATCTACCTTGATGTAATTTCATGACCATGATGTAATTTTCGCACATTTTTACTTGTTCTAGAAGATTCATTCACCAAAAGGTGAAAAGTGAGTGAATGAATCAGTTTCCTAGCATATAGAGGCCAATTGTTTCTTTTCCTATTTTTCAGTTCCTTGTTTAAATATGGTTGAAACAGCTCCTAGAATGATGAGCTCGACCCCTAGAGGCATGGGAAGGATTTATGCTTGTCTATATCATGTAATTTCTCGGTCATTTTCAGGGTTGGACACTTGGGATTGCTCGGCACTCCATTGCACATTTGACATCTGCATTTTTGGGCAAAGGAAAGATCAGGGTTTTGAAACACTTGTTGGGATCCTTGTGGCCTTGTGTTTTGATGATGTTTTTCTTCATGTAATTGTAAGTTCATTTATGTTTTATGTATGCCATTTCCCTTCTCTTTACTTCTGAAATTAAACAAATTGAGTGACAAAGGTAGAATTCATGAGTTTGTTGTGCTCTGCCTTAAACTTTGTTTAGTTTTACATGATTTCATCTATTTGGAGAGGATTCTTGTAGCCTATTGTCCTCTGCACCTCCTCAGCGATCTTTTCTATCCATTCCTTTAATATAAAGGATCAAAACTACTGCCTAGCTTGCCCCAACCGGAACTCTGCAAAAATTTGGCCTCATCCGCGGACCCAAATTTGCCTTTCCCTTTTTCCAACAAAACCCCCAAAAAAACTCAAATTAAAACCTTTCACTTCGTACCTAGTCTAAGATTAGTTGTTAAAACAGTCATCTCAAGCCCCATCTGATTATCTTTTGCTGAGATTGACCTGGAGAGGGCCCTCTCCTGTCCTCGTAGGGCTAGCTACAAGGTTGAGCATGGTTTGATGTGGACATAAAATCTTACCTTTTTAGCCAGAGGTAAATCTAGGCTCTAACATATTTGAAGGTTGCCCCCCACCCCCCCCCCCACCCCCCACTTTTCATCCAACTTAAATCTAACAGCTAGGGTTTGACCATCGCTATACATGTGAGATATAGAAATTGGGGTTTTGTCGTTGTTGTACATATTACATTCAACAGTTTTGGTTTTCACAACTCACTGGAATCTTTGTGCAGTGAGGGTTTTAGTCACTTTAGTATTGAGACTTTAGGGTTTCTGCTACTACAATCCAACCCCGATTTTCGTAGGATTTTGGGAGTATCAATAATTTTCGATTTCAGTCAGTGTAGTATTGAGAAACTAGGAGTAAAACTCCTTTCAAAGTAAAAGAAATTTTCTGGGCTCATCACAGGACACTTGCAAGAGACCTAGCCCATAAAATTCAAGATGATCAATTGATCTTAGTGCTACCATTCACCTATAAGTCCCTCAATTTTCATGCGGTCCCAACTTCTCCCCAACACAACTTAAAGTGAGCCACATCACTAGAATTCTAAGCTTGCCCTCTTTCCAAATATACTACTCTTAAGTAATTTCAAAATTTGACTAGCGCTAGTGTATGCACAATACCAGGTCTCCAGTTATAGATGTAGAGAAAGTCGAAGCCCTCAAGAAAAAAATCAATGACCTCGAGACATCCTTTAATGACAAAATCACAATAGTAGTACAATAATACTTAAGGACATCTCACTAACCCAAGAGGGGATAACACAATGTTGATTCCCACGTAGAAGGAGAATCCAACCATCACATTCATTTCCATGGAGGTCACCAATATTCGAGTCACAAAACACCCAAGCTAGATATGTACAACTTTGATGCCTCTAACTTAACAGTATGGATGGCACAAATGGAACAATATTTCTACCATAGTAATATCTGGGATGATGACACAAAAATACATACTGGAGATATTTACTTGGACCAAGAGAGATGGCAGTAGTGGTAGTGCCATCAAAAATGCTATCTAGGGAGGAAAATTTGGAACATGTTCTCAAAAGCAATTTGGAACCGCTTTGATCAGGAATTTTACTTCATATTTCATCTCACTAAGCTCAGGAAAATGGGTACAGTACGTGACTACATTGCAAACTTTGAACAATTGTCCATCTGGGCTGAAGGACTAAGAGATGCCTTTTACTTGGAATGTTTCATCAGTGGTATAAAGAAACCCATCCAAGCCCATGTCTGAATGCATCACTCAACTACTTGGTTGGAAGCATGCAGAAAGGCCTTAGATGTAGAAGTCACTTTAAATTCCCATTCCAATTGCCCAAATTTCATTACATGGGGATGTCCACCCTGAATACAAGCCCCACCCAATCAGTTTAGGTAAAAAGTTGTTGTGGAAAAAAATGGCTCAAATAAGTAAATAAGCACTCTACCACTACCATGGTGACAAATACTCCTTGGGACATAAATGGAAGGAACAAAATTCTTCCAAATTGACACTACCGAAAACAAATTTTCTGATGAAGCTACATCCACTAAAGTTCCTAAGGAGGAAGAGGGTGAAACCCAAACAACCTTGGACACTGATACTACAAATATGCCAGATGAGCCAGTTATCTCACTCCATGCCCTGACCAACATTTCTTCTCCCCAAACTCTCTAAATTTGAGGTTTTATTAAACAACAGCTAGTAGTGGTGTTGATTGATAGCGGTAGCACACATAACTTTGTCTATAAGAGAGTAGTAGAAGTCATTCATTGTTTTTTCAGGGTGGTATCTAATTTCCAAGGATTTATCGCTGATGGGGGGGACCATGAAATGTGAAGAATGCTATGAACATATTAAGCTTCAGGTGGGGGATTATCGCCTAAAAGCCTAGATGTTTGGCATTGAAATGGGTGGTTGTCACATTGTCCTTAGTGTTATATGGCTTCGCATACTGGTCCCTATCATAATGGAATTCCATGAGTTATATGTGAGCTTTAAGCAGAACGACCACACTTATACACTGCAGGGACTCTACACAGGTGTTCCTACTATCATTAGCTCGCATCAAATGGAGAATATTTTAAAAACAAATTTTCATGGGATAGTAACACAATTTACTGCCATCCATGCCATCGAATCCACTCCTCCTAAAATTCATTCGATATCAAAAAGTATTAGATCACCACCAGCGGGTCTTTTACAAACCTAAGGAACTCACACCCGCTAGAGGTGAACATGATCATAACATCCCTTTTCTCCTGAGTACCCAACCGCCAAATGTCTGCCCCTATCGATATATTTTTATACAAAAGAATAAAATTGAAAAAATCATCAAGGAAGTCCTCAAAGCTAGTGTTATTCATTCCAACATCAGCCATTATCCATCTCAAGTGGTCATGATTCTAAGAAAGATGGTGAATGATGCATGTGTCTAAACTTTAGGGCCCTAAACAAGCTCACTACCAAGGACAAATTTCCTATTTCAGTAGTTGATGATCTGCTTGATGAATTGCACGGTGCCAAACGTTTTACCAAGTTGAACCTATGCTTAGGCTATCACCAAATATAGATGAGGGAAGTGACATTCCCAAGACAACTTTCTGAACTTGTGAATGATATTATGAATTTATGGTCATGCCATTTGATCTCTATAATGCCCCATCCACTTTTCAGAGCCTCATGAACCACTTTCTGAAACCATATATCAGAAAATTTGTCTTGTTATTTTTTGAAGACATTCTCATCTACCACATAACATGGGACATAGACCTTCGACATGTTGACCAGGTATTGCAACTGCTCCAAGATCACAAATTATTTGTCAAACTATACAAGTGTTCCTTTGGCATGGAAGAAGTAGAGCATTTGGGGCACATTGTGAACCGTGAAGGAGTGGGCTAATTTGAAAAATATTTAGGAAATGGAAGATTGGCCCCAACCAAAATCCTTGAAGAGTTTGAGGAGATTCTTTCCAATTAGAGGAAATTTGATTTTAAATAATTAACATTGAATTTCCATGTCATACTATGTAAGCCAATCAAAATCCTTTAGAATTCAAAAGAGATACATGTGTGGCTAGGAACTGACAACTTTTTTTAATAATATAATTTACCTAATTTAAGTGTGAACGGTGCCTAAGTGACCGAAAACTACATTAAATATTAAAATTAAAATTAATATCTTATGCTATCAAATTTATAATATTGAGAATATTTTTAATGAAGGGTAAAATATGGGTTGAGTGTGTTTTTAATGACGCGTAACTAATTTAAATTTTAAATTTACTTATATATTATATTATATATAATAAAATTAATAATTTATTAACACAATATTAAATTTGTGTTAATAATTAATAATATTAATAATTATTAACACACGATTTAATATTGTGTTAATAAATTATTAATGATATATATTATATATATATATATATTTATATATATAATATATATATATATATATATTAAGTGCATTTTTTGGGTAATTAAGTTTTACTTTAAATTTAAATTGTATTAATTAATATATAATATAATATACTGTTTTTTGATAAAAGTGACATTTATTTGGGTGATTTAAATTCAAATTCAAATTTAATGTAAATATTAATTTGTTTTTTTAATTAAATTTGGTAACTTAAAGTAAATTTAAATTTAATTTAAATTTTAAATTTATTTTTTTCAATATAAATTTTATTAAATCTTGTGCTAATACATTAATTTAAATATAAAATATATTACAGTTATTTTGATAAAAGCTATTTTTGATAAATGTGACATTTACTTAGGTAATTTTGACAAATGTAAAATAATAAGATGATATATTAAAAAATTGTCTACATGGAATTATTTTATTAGTTTCATAATTTTTTCTTAGGTGGCTATTTTTGAGTTGAAATTTCCTCTAATCGGATCTCAGAGACTACTATCACAAATTTGTTAGCCATTATAGACACATTGCCTGACCCCTCACTAATATTCTCAAGAAAAAATCATATCTCTAAACTGACAGAACTCAGTAGGCCTTCTTTGCTCTCAAACAAGCCATGTGCTCCACTATAGTATTGGCCCTTCAAAGCATCACAAAACCTTTTGTGATTGAATGTGATGCTTCAGGTATGGGAATTAGTGCAGTATTAATGCAAGAATGTAGACCATTGGCTTTCACTGGTCGAAAACTTAGTGAAGAACATCTCGGTCAATCTACATATGATAAACAAATGATGGTCATCTTACATGCAATAGGCACTTGGATACCATACTTATTGGGGTTTCATTTCCAAATTCACAATGACCATCATGGTCTAAAATATTTCCTAGAGCAGTGTCTATCGTCGCCACAACAAAATAAATGGTTCACAAAAATGTTGGGATATGATTATGAGATAATTGGTAAGAAGGGGTGTGACAATGTAGTGGTCGATGTCTCATCATGCCAATTTACGGAAGAGGGCACCCTGTTATCACTATCTACCCATACTAGATTGGATATAAGGAACTTGTCATGAATGCTTCTTCCCTCTCCTCTTTATCCCATCTCATTAACATATTATGAGAAGATCCTAAGTCCTGAAAGGATTACTCTTGGAAGGATGAAGTTCTTTACTGTCAAGATCAGATAGTGTTATCCCTGACCTCCACCCTCAAAACCCACATCTTGGATGAGTTTCACTCCTCTCCAATTGCATTACATTCAAGCTTTTTGAAGACTTATGCATGAGCACAATGTTCTTTCTTTTGGGCCAGCATGAAACACGAAATTCTTACTTTTGTAGTTGAATGTGAAGTATGCCAATGCAACAAAGGGGAAATGATCAAGCTACTAGGAACCTTACAACCCGTGCCATTCCATGCTTCTGTCTAAACGGATGTTTCCATGGATTTCATTACAAGTCTCCTAAAGTCAACCAACAAATAAGTCATCATGGTGGTTGTTGACATACTTTCCAACTATGCTCATGTTGGTGCTCTACCGCACCCATTTACCCCAACATTGGCAGCTTAGGTTTTCATGGACCAAATATTCAAACTGCATGGCATGCTGAATTCCATTATGTTTGAATGAGACCCAATTTTCACCATCAATTTTTGGCAAGAACTTTTCAAGCTACTGGGCACATAACTCCAACAGAGTACAACTGATCATCCCTAAATTGGTGATCAAACATAAGCAATCAAAAAATGTTTGGAGACCTATCTCCGATGCTTCACTTTAGACAAGCAACATCAATGGGTACAGTGGATGCCTTAAACTGAATGCTTGTATAATAATAACTATCATGAAGCCACGAAGATAATTCCATATGAGGCACCGTATGGACAACTCGCACCTTCACCAACATCTAGTATCCCTAGATCTTCCAAAGTATAGGCAACTGATAAGCTCCTGCAGAACCATGCCACCATGATCACTCATCTCAAAGATAACCTACATCAAGCTCAAAATTGAATGAAGCAATAAGCCAACTGACACTATTAAGAGAGGTCATTTCAAGTAGGTAACCAGGTGTTCCTGCGACTCTAACCTTAGAATCAAAACTCTCTTAAGGAAAAGGTTTTCCAAAAACTAGCCCCAAAATTCTATGGGCCTTATCAAGTACTTCAACATATAGGAGGAGTCACTTACAAACTGGCCCTGATGACTACTTCAAAAATCCACCCAATCTTCCATGTGTTTTGGCTCAAGAAAGTTGTGGGGAACAATTGCAAACTTCAAACAAGTCTACCATAATTGGATGAGGAAGGTTGAGTTTGGCTCTGACCTGAATAGGTTCCCGACACTCATGAAAGACATCTTCGTGACCACATGATTAAGGAAGTCTTCATCTAGTGGAAAGACACCTCGCTATAAGATGCAACATGGGAACCAACCATTATTCTTCAGTAGTTTTGTAGCTTCAGCCTTAAGGAAAAAGCTTCTTTTGTTGGGTTAGGGCATGTTAGGGTCCAACCCTAACCCATTTCATTATGTAATAAGCTGAAGGGTCCTCATGAGAGTCATAGTTAGTTAGTTGAGTCAATAAAGCCTGTAAACAATTATCCACATTAATAATAATTGTAAGTGGTTGACTCGTATTATAGAGAAGGGACGACTATTAGTTATAAATGGGCCATAGTTAATATATAAAGTGGCTAACCTATATTATGCAAGGGATCACTAGTAGTTAGGGTTTTGGATGTCATCAAGCTATAAATAGGCTTAGATAGCATGGGAAGAATCATCAAATTTTATTGTAATTGAGCTCTGCTCTGTTGGAGGTTTCCCCCTCGAAAAGGAAAGTGAACATTATATCCTGCTTCTAAGCAGTAAAATAGCTTTGCAGCTTGTTTCAATTCATGTTATATTTATGTGTTTTTGGCATTATTGTTTCGTATTTTTGGAAGTATGTTATTCTTGCAAGTCACGTGCATAACACTCCAATTGCAGATCAAGCCTAATAGATTCTTGCTTATTCTGTTTAAATGAGGTCAAATCTCTTCTTTTGATAGCCCTTCAAAGAGGCTCCATTAGCCCTCTCTAGGTTGACTTCTTCCTGGTTGGCCGACTTCGCCTTGGGATCATTCTAGACACTTCCACATACAAAATACTTTTTCTTTTCTTGATACAAATGCCTAGAAGGGTTTTTTACATTATGAAAAGGACACTTTGACTCATGTAAACCCTAAGAGACCTAATGACAAATATTTTGACAATGAAACCCATGCTTTTACAAAATTAAAATTTTATTTTGTTCTTACATCATTTTCTTTCTCCATTTGATAGATACATGATTCAAATGACAATTATGAAGAAACAAATTAGTTACATTTTCCAACACTAAGGGCATTTAATCTATCAAAATCACCATGGGATTGCAACTAGCCTAGGCCACACCAACCATTAGCATGGCTGAATTTTTGCCCATGTAGTTTTGAACTGATGACCTAACTTGTTGCTTGAGTAGCCACGACCTAAGAGCATCTCAACCATCAAAATGACCCGGGGATCACATGAAGTTCCTTAACATAACACCCTAGATATTTACCCATGTGGTTTTGAACCAGTAACATTTTCACCATGGAGTGCCTCAACAAAACACCATGTCATCACTAATGGAGTTGATTATGGGGATTTGAACCTTAAATCTTATGAATTTCATGCTTTACATAATGCTTCATAATATGGTGTTTGCCAACTTCACCACCCTCTTAAGCTACAAATATTTTAAAATTATCATTTTAATATATAATAAATTATTCACCATTAATAATGTCTATTATAATTTTTTTTAAATAATATTAATATTACTTAAATATTTTTTCTTTTATTTAAATATAAAAATGATATCCATAAAAAATATATATAAATATATAATATATTTTTCTAGTAAATAAATAATATTTAATAAAATAAAAATATGATATATATTTAATTAGAATTTCTTAAAAAACTTTATATTTAATTCGCATAAAAACCTTTGTTAATTTGAATACTTATTTTGCTGATAAAATTGTATTAATAAAAGTATAACCATAAGTTTATATTAAAAAATCATTGCTTCATTGTACACGAAGACAAAGAGAGTCATATTTTTCATGTTTGGAGAGTAAGAGTAATTAGTCCACACAACCAAACCCCCAATAACCTTTTCAGTTTGTCTAGGCTTTCTAACATGCATAACCCTCATTGGAATTGTAGAATTTGACAATTTGGGAGCATTATAATTTCAGGAGGAATCACCTTTAACATATCATAGATATCAAAGATCTTAAATACATACATCCTTACTTTTTTAAAATTTTTATTGGGCGAAGAATAATTACATTTTTTTCTTTTTTTTTCTTTTAATTTTCATTGGGTTATAAATAATAATTGATTTTTTTGGGTTAGATTTTAGACTTTTGTAATTTATATTGTAAATAAAAATGTTTTTGAGATTAATCATATTATTAGAATTTGGTCTTTTGAACCAATAATATGGTTCATTCTCTAGACAAAGGTGAAAAAATTAGTGAATCTTAAAAATTAAATAGCAAGGAAACATCATGGTCCAAAACTAGGTATTATGAATTAACTATTAGTAAATTAATTATTAAATGATATAAAATAATATATAGTTATAAACTAGTTGTTAAGAATTAGTTATTAAATTAAATAGTCATTAGGAATTAGCTATTAGTAAATTCATTATTAAATCAAATCAAAAAATATTTAGTTCCAAATTAGTTATTAATAAATAGTTA
The DNA here is from genome assembly GCA_000404065.3 of Pinus taeda. NCBI lineage: Eukaryota > Viridiplantae > Streptophyta > Pinopsida > Pinales > Pinaceae > Pinus > Pinus taeda. The sequence goes on along the minus strand of APFE030390821.1, from coordinate 86,950 downwards.
TTAAAATAAATAAAATATTATTTAGTTCTAAACTAGTCATTAAGAATTAGTTTTTAATTGTTGAATTA
>APFE030390821.1:17196-77689 GCA_000404065.3 Pinus taeda | reverse complement strand
ATTGAATAGGTCAACTCTAACAAATAATATTATATAAATGAATTATTCTTAGATACTATTATTATATAAATTGATAAATAATTTATAATATTGATATAAAATATTTAATTATTACATAACAACTAGTTTCTAACTAAATATTAAATAATTTAACAAACATCTCTTTATCATGTATTCTTAAATATTTTTTTCTTTCCTTAGTAATGATTTCACCAACGTCTCTAATTTTAAATGGATAACCTTGAACAATGATGCATCCCTGTTATTTGAACAATGATGCATCCCTACTATTTATACATTAGTTGATTTGAAACCATCCCACTCACCTAATTAATCCGAAAAATTGATTTCTACATTATGAATAACAAAAGTGTGAGATCCTCAATAATAACTACTCAAACCAAATTAAACAAGTCTGAAATCGTCAATGATAACTACTCAAACCAAATTAAATATACTAATCATGTAGAGACTCACAAAACTTAATAAACTATATATAAATATACAATATTTTAATTTAATTAAATAGTATACTGGCGCGACTTAGAAAAGACTATACATATACATATACATATTAAAAAATATTTTCCAATTTTAATTTAAAATATTATTAAATATTATAAAGCAAAATTTGAGTTACACATAATAATAAATATTTCAATTTTAATTCCAATATTATTAATATTTATAAAGAAATGTTGGAGTTACCACATTTGAGAAAAAGTCAGGGCAACCAAAATTAATTAACATTTTAAAAATTAAATATTGATATTATTTTTTTATTTGTTTTAAATTGTTATTATTAAGTATTTATTTTCCAATTTTATATAAAGTAGGTTATACCTTTCTTACATTTATGAGATGAAAATCTATAAATTCTAATTCCATATTTATGGAAAGGATTCAAGGATATTTAAGCAGCAATGACGTCTGAAGACTTTGTATCCCATTGTTGATTTTACTAATATACTAATCCTCTGTATGTTTATATTTATATATGATTTATAATAACTCAAGTCAGCTTGCATTTTCAATAATGACTAATGACTGCCTATCCTTTGCCCTGTATCTCATTGCAAGTTCGTGTTGATATATGATTGTCTCTAGCCCCTTCAGACCCGCGATTCTTCTGTTGCGAAGCCAAAAAAATTGGCAATGGCTGCTATTATCACTCAAGTGGCGGCCAATACGGTAAGTAGCGCTATTTCTGCACTCATCCGACAAATAGATGATGTTATTCGGTTGGATGAGAACCGTCAGCTTCTAGAAGGGCAGTTAAATCGTATGAAGACTCTATTACTCGATGTTAGAGATCAATTTCAAGATCTGCAAAAGACGCCCCCTCAATCTCTGCAAAATTGTTTGCTAAGGATGCAAGAAGCAGTTGGAAAAGCAAGAGAGTTGATCGATTGCTCTCGAAGGCGGCACCGGTGTATCAGTTGCCTCCTTTGCAAGCCTAAACTTTCTACAGAAATCCGAAAGTGGAAGACAACTTTTGATGAGCTCTTTCACAATCTTCAGATCGACTTCTCTGTGTTTCACAGTGCTCAACAGATTGCGTCCGCGGCGCCACAACAGGCGAATCTACTGCTTCAAGACGAACCAGACACCGGACTAGTAGGGTTGGAAATTAGATCTGCTGAAATACGACTTGAGAGGTGGCTTACAGAGGTCCCCCGCGGTCGGATATTTGCTGTATATGGGATGGGTGGGGTTGGCAAAACAACGTTGCTAAAAAAGGTGTACAACACCTACAAGGTAAGTGGTGTTTTTGATCACGTGATTTGGGTTGCAGTTGCCCAATTTTCCATTCTGGAGTTGGAGAGTCGTATGGCTTCTGCAATCAATTTAGACCTCAGTGCCTATTCTTATAATGATGCTGATTCGCGGAAGATGAAGCTGTCGGCACATCTGAGGACGAAGAAATTTTTCCTAATTTTAGACGATTTGTGGAGCGCAGTCACTCTGAAAGAATTGGGCGTGGAATTTGGCGAGAACAAAGGGAGCAAAGTTGTATTCTCTACTCGAAATAGAGATCTGATTCCAGAAATGAATGCAGACCAGTCCATGCAAATACAGCCACTGCCAAGAGAGGAAGCCTGGGAATTGTTTTGCAAAGTAGCTTTCAAAGACGGGCATGTGCCTGACGAGATAGAGCATATTGCTAAAGTCGTCGCGGAGGAGTGTAAAGGGTTGCCCTTGGCTATCAATGTCATAGCTTCAACAATGATTGGCAACCGGGCTGTAAATGAGTGGAACCTTGCTTTAAGGCAGATTCAGACCGTGGATTCAAATTTTCCAATTACTCATCCTCGACTTGATCGAGATCTGTATGAGCGATTGAGATGGAGCTACGATAGTTTACCCCATGCTCATTTGAAAACCTGTTTTCTGTATTGTGTGATTGTTCCAGAGGACTGGTACACTCCGGTGAACATTATATCGCAAGCCTGGATCGCAGAAGGTATAATAAAGAGCAAACATGTGGACTCCTTAATGGATACTGCGCACAGCTACGTAAAATTACTTGCCGATCGTTCCTTATTCCAATTGAGAGCAGTTGGTGGATCCAGTTATTGGAGCGTTACATTTGGCGTTCACGATGTTGTGCGGGACATGGCAATATATGTGGGAGAGAAAGAGGAGAATTTTGTATCCAGGGCAGGTCAACATTGCCCCGACATCGACGCCCTTTTCCCCGACATCGAGAGACGCCATAATTGCAGGAGGCTCTGCCTTTGTTGTAGCAATATTACATCTCTCCCCGACATGGAATTGAGATGTCCAAAATTGGTAGGTCTATCTTTAACATTCAATCCTGAATTAAAAGAGATTCCAGAAGCATTTTTGCTTAACCTCGTCTTTCTGAGGGTGCTGGCTTTAAATAACACGGGTCTACAATTATTGCCAAGATCATTGTGGCAATTGAAACAAGTTGAATATCTTAATCTGAACTATTCTCAAATTGAATGTGTGCATTCAGGCATTGGCAATCTTTCAAACCTTTAGTTTTTACATCTCAGTGGATGTAAGAGGTTAAAATCATTGCCATGTGAAATGAGAAGTCTCAAAAATCTCAAATTTCTTGATCTCAGCGGATGTCGTAATTTAGAATCATTGCCATCTGAAATCGCAGACCTCAAAGAGCTCAAATATCTGAATCTCAAGGGCTGTCGTAAGTTACAGGTGATTCCTCCTGAGATCAGACTGCTTACAAATTGTGAAATTCTGCTGTAGAGAAGAGGGACAGGTGAGAGTAAATTTCTCTCAAATTTTCGCGTTCATGTTTGTATTGGAAATTTTAATATAAAAAGGATGTGATCGTAATTTTTTTGTTAATAAAAATTTATCGTGCAAAATATATTTTTTATATAAATAAAATACAATTTCAATTATAGTTTATATATATTTTATAAATTTATAAGATTTATAATATCATTTTTATTTAATTAATGATTTAATAATTAAAAATAAGTATTGTTAGTAACCATTATAAAATCAATTTTTTTTATTAGCGGAGATTTTTTTATTAGTTTTTTTTGCCTCGAAAGTAATGGAAATTTCAGTTATATTTTGAGAAAATCTGACAAGGATTTTTGTAAATCTAAGTTATAGTGGTTAAATTTCAATTTTTTAGATTTTTTAGGTGATTTTGATGGTGCTGAATCCATTTCTACCAATAGTTTTTTTTGCCGTGAAAGTAATGGAAATTTTGGTTATATTTTGAGAGACTCTGACAAAGATTTTTGTAAATCTAAATTATAGTGATTAAACTTCAATTTTTTAGATTTTTTAAGTGATTTAAATGGTGCTGAATCTATTTCCACCATTAAAAACAAAATTCAAACACTGCTTTTAAACAAATTTTAAAATTTAAAAGACTCCTTTAAAATTATTTGGAATGATAAAAAGATGTGCAATTATTGACATGTCTCCTCTAAAGAACAAAGATGTAGACACTTTAATGGATAATGCTCACAACTATGTAAAGCTAGTTGCAGATTCCAGTTGATTTGAAGTTCACGATGTTGCGCGTGACCTGGAAAATTGTGTATCCTTGGCAGGTCAACATTCCCCAGACATCGACGCCCTTTCCCCGCACTTCGATATTTGAGGTAATTGTAAGGTAGTTGTGTATAATGAGATTTTTTGGAAGTTTTTTGGTGGGTTTTCTTGGTCAAAATCCGGCAGTAATTTATTAAAACCCAACTTTGATAGCTAGTTTCTGTTCAATCAAGTCTTCCAGAAGTTTTTCACGGTGTTGAATCCAAAAAATCTCCAAAAATCACATTATAGACAACTCCAGTTGCAAGAAGCTCTAGCTTTATATTGGTAACGTGTCTGCCTCCAAAATAATTGAGATATCCAAAACTAGTTAATCTAGGACACGATTTTGACTTGGAAGTGATTACGGAAGCATCTTTCATTAACCTCCTGTCTCTTAGGGTGTTATGTTTAAGTAACACTGGCAACAATTATTCCAACCACTTTTACTGACTAATTCCAGCCACTTTTACTGACCACTTCCAACTACTTTTACTGATTAATTCCAACTACTTTTACTCACCACTTCCAACCACTTTTACTGACCACTTTTCCAAGGACACGATTTTTGAATTGGAAGTGATCCCGGAAGCATTTTTCCTTAACCTCCTGTCTCTTAGGGTGTTAGATCTAGGTGGCTACAATTATTTTCAGAATCATTGTGGCAAATTCGCAGTCTTTAAAACCTTCGATTTTTACATGTCAAGGGATGTATAAACTTACCATCATGCCAATGTGAAATGAGAGCTCTAAAAATTCTCAATTTTCTGAATCTCGGGAGATGTCGTCATTTAAAAAGCATTGCCACGTGGAATCGTAGAAATCAATGATTTCAAATATCTGGATCTTAGATCAGTCGGAGGTGATTCCCCTTAAAAGTATGATGCTCTCAAATTGTCAAATTCTACATTAAAGAAGAGGAGTCTTCGTGTAGAATGGAATGAAATTTTAATTTAATGGGGCTATTTATTATGCAAAATAAATATTCAAATTAACATTGTGTTTTGATGCCAATAAAATAAATTAAGTGAGTATTTTTAATAGTTTTTTAATATTATATTATTTTCTTATAATAATATATAATATCTATAGAATATATATATACATTATTTTATTTTATTTTATTTATGGAATATTATTTTTATGTTATTTTTAAATATTATTAATTATACATAAGTTATTATATATTAAAGTAATAATCTTAAAATAATTATAATTGTTAAATCCTCCTGAATAAGTTAAAAGCTTAAAGTCTATAGTAGTGAGAGGGTGTTATAAATAAAATATGAGAGAATTGAACATATTGGTTTATAAAATGATTTTATTAATTATTTGTGTGATTTATTTTGTTTTTGAGATTGTTTTTTTTAAAGACAATTTAAAAAAAAAAATGATTTCATTTAACATATAGAAAATGATGAGATTGAATTTACAAAAGTAAATTTAATGTTTTTTTTCAAAATTATCATTAAGAAAAGAAAAAGATACTAGTGTAATTAATATTTATGTTAATATTATTACTATTTAGATATATTTTACTAATATTAATAATAAATTAAAACAAATAAGGACATACCATCTTTCCTTCTCCCCTTTAATAAATATAAGAGATATGTTTTTATTTATTGAATACAAAATTCATTTGTTGTCACAAGTGGGATTCTTTTCCTATTCATTTTATTTATATCTTTGATATCTGTATCACTTTAGTGATTCTATAAGGTTGTGAGCTTTGGGTTGTAGTTGTTCTAGGGAAATTTTGGTAGCCTCAATGGTTAGTTTAATTGTTAGATTATCTTACGCTAAAGTTCAATAAGGCTTTAAGAAATTGAATCTCATTAAGTTGAAATGTACAAAGTTGAGTCAAACATAATATATATATATATATATATATATATATATATATATATATATATATATATATATATATATATATATAGTGTGTACATTTGGAACATCTTTAGTATGAACTATCCAAAACTCATGCATGTCTAGAATAATCTTGAGAGTTGTCAATGCTTTCTTCATAGGGTGAGATAAACTAAAAAATTGTTACATTCTAGGATAAGTTTGGGAGCCTTAATGGTTAATTTAATTGTTAGATTCTCTTATGCTAAAGTTCAATGAGGCCTTAAGAAATTAAATATCGTTAAGTTTGTTTCGGTTACATGTGAAATGTACAAGGTTGAGTCAAACATAAAACTACGTGTGGGCATTTGGAAAGTCTCTAGCATGAATTATCCAAAGGCTCGTGCATATATAGAATAATCTCAAGAGTTATCAATACTTTCTTGATAGGGAGAGATAAGCTAAAAAATTGTTACAACTTGTAAGTATATTGCATTATCTCATCTAAACCATTACATAGGGCTAACAGAGTATATACCAACCTAGATCCATCTTAACTCTGAATCTACCAAACACCGAGAGGGATCAAATCTCTGTGAGGTACAAACCCATTATTGATTGAAAACATATTTGATCTCTCTCGGTGCTTGCTAGATATGAAGTTAAGATGGATCTAGGTTGGTTGTTAATAAATTAATATTCTTAACTAATTAGTTAGGACAAAGAGAATTCCATATTCTTGGGCCCTATATTATAGAGCAAATGAATTATATTCTGGAAATGACAATAGATCTAGCAGAGATCAATAATATTTGTACAACATATCAATACCAAACAATTATTTTCAGGTTCAAAGGTTTTTTGCCAAAACCCGTGGATCTTTTCCAGTGGATCTTTACGAACTGGATGGTAAATTGTGAGATTCACTTATGCTCAAAGGATTTCTTCATGGTAAAATTTGGATCATTAGAGATTAGAGATCAGGTTTTACACGAGGTTCATTGGTTCTGGGGAAACGCGGGATTATTTATCACCCCATGGTTCCCAAATTTTGATGCTAATACAATGACAGTCTCCAAAATATTGGTATGGGCAAGATTGATAACTTACCCCTTCATTTTTGGCACCCAAAATTACTGGAGGAATCAACAACATGTTGGGGAGATATATCAACATGGATACACAAATAACTGAAGAATCAATTTATAATTTTTCTCAGATATGTCTAGAGGTAGACCTTAGTAAAGGAATACCTAATTATATCTTTTTGACACATAACAACCAGGGCTAGACCCAGTTCTTAGATTATGAGAACACTCCATTTAGATGTCATCTATGTCTTCAAATTGGACATCTACAAACCACATGCCCTTTGGCAAAGAAAGGCCCTAAGAGGAAAAATAAACCTATCAAAAAGCCAAAGGGATGGCATTTCCCAACACCACAACCCGACGAAGAAGAGGAAGAGGAGGGCTCGAGACCCCCTGTCGTTAAGGAAATCCCAAATCCACATACATCTTTAGTGAACAAAGAATTGAGTCAACAGGGAACATGAGGATCAGCTTCACAAAATCCAAGAGTAAAAGGTCACTCGGGCCAAGAAATGCTGAAGGAGAAGGAGATAATAAGATTCAAGCATCCTTATACATCTGGGAGTTCAGACTCAGATAAGAAACACCCGATGCATACAGAAGAGAACCAACTAATTATTGTAACAACCACTCATGTTCAAGGAGGATGGCAAAATGTAGAAAAGAAGGGAGAAAAGGGTGACTAAGAGTTTTTTATTAGCCCCATCTTTTTAATTTTTTTTTAGTTTCTTTGGCTTTGATTTTATAGGCACCAACTTTTCGAGTGGTGCAATTTGGGAATGCACTATGTGCATCTACGTATGTAACTTTTTATAATTAATAGAAATTTACCACGGAATAAATAAATAAATAAATTATAATATCGATGTAGCGATGATGTCAACATTATTATTATATTTTATTGAAAATTACTATAAAAATTTTAATATCCACAATTAATCTATAATAAGATTAATAGTAAACTTATATAAGGGTAAAAATTTAAATTTGCATAGTTAAACTTCAAAAACAAAATTATTACTATGGAGTATTTAATGCCTATGGGGGATAGTTTAATTTGCCATTGCAATGTATAAAGTAATGTAAACCACAATATTTAATGTTCAAATCAAAACTAACATATATGAACTATTCCATGTATTGTTTAATGTATGTTGATGACCACTTTACCACATATACTATTAAGTTGTAAACATGCTTTGTTATAATACCACGACTTATCCAAAAATCATAAGTCATTTCACAATCAAAATAATTTATACATTTTTTACTTTGTAACATTTTTTAAATTAAATCTAAAAACAAACGATTATAATTACTTTTGACATATATTTGCAATGTTCCACCGAGTTTTCAGGAAGAGGAAATGTAAGAGCTATGATACGCACAATGGGGGAGTATATAAGCAACCCCAAATTCTAGGGATTTTTGAGGGAAACGGGGGGACTTCATAGTCATAAAAATTATAAAATTTTAATATATAAAAATAAAGAAATAAAATCCCAAAAATATGTGAATAACCAAATAGAAAATCTTAATAATTATGAAATATACATATAAGGACTAAATATGATCAGCACTACATATTATACTATTATCATTTGACATTTTTGCATTGCAAATCTAAAAGTAAATTACTAGATTGAATCCATCATTTGACATTATGCAATGTTCCTTCTAAATTCATCATATGGCATGATGAAAGGTACATCTAAATTAAATTAATAAATTCATCATTTAATAATTGAAATTATGCAATGCACATCAAATTTTCAAAAACGATAAAAACTAAACTCATCATATGACAATGACATTGACATTATGCTGAATTCTAAAATAGCCATAAAATAATAAACTAAATGTAAACATAGAAAGCACTGAGTAATGAAATACTAGTAAATCTCTCAAAAAATACTAAATAATACTAATAAGTTTTAGCCCAAGGGTGAAATTTAAGGAGTTTTTCGTTTTAGAGGGGCAAAATTTTTATAAAACACCCATTTGATATAGTTAACTAAACTTTTATTTAAAATATAATTATTTTTTTCATTTTAGCCCCCCCAAAAGAGGCTGGCTAAACCATGCAAAACTCAGTTGGCCCGATTCGCCTGGGTTTTGGAGGTTAAATTATTGCAAATAACCCAATTTTCTGCTTTCAGATGTTAAATTATTGTAAATTGCCCCTTTTCTAGTTTGGAAGGTTGTTAAATTCTTGCAAATCACCCATTTTCTAGTTTGGGAGGTTGTTAAATTCTTGCAAATCACCCATTTTCTGGTTTGGGAGGTTGGATTCGCTACACTCTGGTGCACATTATATCACACATGTGGATTGTAGAAGGTATAGTAAAGAGAAAAGATGTGGAAACCTTAATGGATACTGCTTACAACTACGTAAAGTTACTTGCAAATCGTTCCTTATTCCAGTTGTGAGAAATTGGCTGATCCAGTTATTGGGTCTTTACATTTGGAGTTCACGATGTTGCGTGCGACATGGCAATTTATGTGGCAGAGAGCGAGAGGAGAATTTTGTATCCATGGAAGGTCAGCATTTCCCCAACATCAACACCCTTTTCCCTGACATTGAGACTCACAATAATTGTAGGAGGCTCTTGCTTTTTGGTTGCAATATTACATCTCTACTAGAGAAGGAATTGAGATGTCCAAAATTGGTCAGCCTAGTTCTAACCCACAAAGAATTAAAAGAGATTCTGGAAGCATTTTTGCCTAACCTTGTCTCTCTAAGGGTGTTATTGATGCGGGAGCAACCAAGACCAAAGCAAGTGAACACAAGCCATGGAAGCAAAACAGAGTTAAATCCGATTTAAAACAGAAAAATAGATTTAAAGCGGATAAAGCAGATTTAAAGCAGATTTAAAGCGTGCATGCATTATGAAGCTTTTGTGGAGAAAATCAGGAAAGGATAGGATTGATCCTTCCTAAAATTCGTATATAAATTTAATACGATAGGGGTGTAGATATATATCTGTTCTAGGAGGTAATTTGTGAGTGACACGATGTAGCTAAGTGTGAGCTCGTTTTTAATGCTGAAATGCCTTAATTTTGTAACTGTTCCGTAAATATATAAAAGCATGTTTAAGTGTTGTGTGTAATTTATAAATAAGTTAAATCCCGTGTTCAAATGGAGCTCGTACCAAGAATTGTGTGAATGAAGGCTCTGGAACCGCTCTTGATCTCGTCTTTCCCTCTATATCTTCCTCGTCGATGAACGATTTGAGTAAATTCAGTTCCATCTAATCCGTGCCGGTATGTGGAATTTTGTTAGTGCAGTTTCAGGGTTTTTGTCAACTGTTGTTCTGCGAGCATTTTCAAAGGCATGGTCTGAAGAACAACGTATATTAAGTGATTTAAACTCTTTTTTTTAAGCCATGTCTTGCGTATATGTTGGAAATTTGGATCCTCGGACCACTGAACGTGAGCTGGAGGATGCATTTCGTGTTTTTTGGGGTCCTCCACAGTGTCTGGGTTGCAAAAAATCCCCAGGCTATGCCTTCATTGAGTTTGATGATCGTCGGGGTGCTATAGATGCTATTCGTGCATTAATTGAGATTGAATCAATGTTAATAAAGGTCCGCATAAACAATAATCTGTTTTAAAATGCTTCCGTTTAGGCTTGTGGCCATAACCCACAGGCCCAGGTTCGAGTTTTTAATGGAATTGGGATTTTGGGCTTACTCCAAGATCTCATCCCATCATTTGGTATCAAAGCAGTAAAATATTGTGCGGAAGGAGGTATAGTTCTTAATGAAGTATGAATAGGTATGGTCTTTATATTTTGTGTAGGTAGTAGCAGAGGAAGGTGAGAAAATTGCAATAGCCTAGATTGTTTACCAAAAGACCAAGTCCAGAGGAGAGCTTGGTGAGGAGATTGCAGCTCACAATTTAAAGATATTACGAAGACCAGGAGAAGCATATGACCAGGAGGTCATAAATTGTTGTGCCTCGGGAGTCTGATGCGGGAGCAACCAGCACCAAAGCAAGCAAACACAAGCCATGGAAGCAAAACAGAGTTAAAGTCATTTTAAAGCAGAAAAATAGATTTAAAGCACATAAAGAAGATTTAAAGCAGATTTAAAGCGTGCATGCATTATGAAGCTTTTGTGGAGAAAATCAGGAAAGGATAGTATTGGTCCTTCCTAAAATTCTTATATAAATGTAATACGATAGGGGTGTAGATATATATCTGTTCTGGGAGGAAATTTGTGAGTGACAAGATGTAGCTAAGTGTGAGCTCGTTTTTAAGACTGAAATGCCTTAATTTTGTAACTGTTTCGTAAATATATAAAAGCGTGTTTAAGTGTTGTGTATGCTTGTGTGTAATTTATAAATAAGTTAAATCTCGTGTTCAGATCGAGCTCATACCAAGAATTGTGTGAATGAAGGCTCTGGAATCGCTCTTGATCCCGTCTTTCCCTCTATATATTCCTAGTCGATGAACGATTTGAGTAAATTCAGTTCCATCAAATCTGTGCGTGTATGTCGAATTCTGTTAGTGCAGTTTTAGGGTTTTTTTCAGCTACTGTTCTGCGAGCATTTTCAAAGGCCTGGTCTAAAGAACAGGGTATATTCAATGATTTAAACTATTTTTTTTAAGCCATGTCTCGCGTGTATGTTGGAAATTTGGATCCTCGGACCACTGAACGTGAGCTGGAGGATGGATTTCGTGTTTTTTGGGGTCCTCCACATTGTCTGGGTTGCAAGAAAGCCCCAGGCTATGCTTTCATTGAGTTTGATGATCGTCGGGATGCTATAGATGCTATTCGTGCATTGATTGAGATTGACTCAATGTTAATAAAGGTCTGCATAAACAATATCTCTATTTTAAAACGCTTTCGTTTAGGCTTGTGGCCATAACCCACAGGCCCAGGTTCGAGTGTTAATGGAATTGGGATTTTGGGCTTACTCCAAGATCTCATCCCATCAGTTATTTTTAGGTTACACGGTGCTACAATTATTGCCAAAATCATTGGGGAAATTGAAGCAACTTGAATTTCTTGGTCTGAACTATACTCAAATTGAATATGTGCATTTAGGCATTGGCAATCTTTCAAATCTTTAGTTTTTACGTCTTAGTGGATGTAAAAGATTAAAATCATTGCCATGTGAAATGAGAGATCTCAAAAATCTCAAATTTTTGGATCCCAACGGATGTCATCGTTTGGAATCCTTGCCATCTGAAATTGCAGAACTCAAAGATCTCAAGTATCTGAATCTCAAGGGTTGTCGTAATTTATGGGTGATTCCTCCTCAGATCAGACAACTTATAAATTGTGAAATTCTACGGTAGAGAAGAGGGACGGGTGATTCCTTGTGAGATTCAATTGCTTTCAAATTGTAAAATTCTAAGATATAGAAGAGGAGTCTGTTTATACTATGAAATTTTAATATAAAAAGCATGTGATTTAGAAGACTCATGTATCATTTTCAATTCAATTGATTTAATAATAAAAAATATGTATTTGTTAATAAAAAATATAAAGTCAAATCCTTCTTTAATTATTGGAAGGATGAAACGACGTGCAATTAACTGAAAACCCGAAGTCTTAGCGACGAGCAGAGTTATTTTATTTTATTGAGGTGGTGTAATAATTCCTTCGCCCGTCAACTAATAGAGTCATGATTATATAGTTATTTTTATTTTATATGGTTCACTATACTGATTTGGTATTAGCTAAGTATCGAAATAACATGTTGTTATTTTTGTTTTTTTTTAAATGTGGTTTATTGTATTGATTTAGTATTAACTATGTACATGAATAACATTTATATGTTATTTTGAGGAATCAAGATAGATAATGACATTACAGATAAATATGTCATAGTCCGAGCTTGTAACCCCAAAGAGGAGGAAGACAATAGACTATCCCTACCACACGACCTACATTAGCTTGACATGATGTGTAAATTGAATCTCAAGAATCAAGATAGATAATAGCCTGAGCTTCTAACCCCAACGAGGAGGAAGACAATAGAACATCCCCACCACACAACCTACACTAGCTCGACATGATGTGTAAATTGAATTTTAGGAATCAAGATAGGTAATTGTATTATAGAAAAACATGTCATAGCCTAAGCTTCTAACCCAAGACAACAGATCATCCCCACTATATGACACAGGATGTGTATTACTCATGAGAATACTTCCGCTAAATCACATTCAAACTTTCTGGGTCTACCCATTTTAGGCTACTTAATGTGGTTCATCATAAAAAAGATATGTGAATAAGAAAATAAACATAAGAGCTCAGAGACCATGGTGAAGATGGTACAAAGGACGACAATTTGTAACTATCCATCAAGTAGTGTAATTATGGAGAAGAGGTGTAATTATGGAAGAAAAGCATAAAGCTTGGGTGTTGTGATGGTACAAACACGACTGCGATGTAACTATTTGTTTGATCATGTAACTATGAAAAGGTGTAATTATGGAACCACAGTAGAAAGCTTGCGTGTGGTGGAGAGGATTTAAACGATTATTTGAGTTTTTTTTTCTTTTTCTGATGTTATAATTTTATTATATGGGAAAATATATTATTTTTATAATATTAATTTATTTTTAAAAATTAATATATAAATAAAATAAAAAATTATATTAATTTTCTGTATATTTTTAAAATAAAATGTATATTTATTTTTAATTTGAAATATTTTTAAAAAGAGAAATAAAATAAATAGAATAAAAATATATAGAATTAAATATAATTACAAAGAAATAAATAAAATAAATGTAATTAAAATATAATTGTAAAAGAAAAACTTAAAAAATACATATGATTTCATCAAGTTGAATTTATTAATGAAAGTATTTAGATATGTTTGTTAAGCGATAAATAAAAGGATTTTGTTTTGTAATCTAAAAATTATGTCTATAGTATTAATTTTTTTTTTTTTGTTGCTAAAGCAAGAGACAGTCCTTCTATTAACTTAGGTAAAAAATGATTTACACATGTTAAAACAGACGCACAGAACTGCAAACTCCAACAAAGGGAGAGGGAAGAGACCCAAAGTACCCATAAAACCATCCAAAAGTGAAACAGAAACAATTCCTAGACTGCCCTCGAACCATAAGCGGGGAAGTGGAACCAAAGTCCGTGACTCAAAACTGACCATTGATCTGTCTCCTTGCTATCTGGCTGTCAAAAAACAAACATGCACAGAAAAACCCTTAAGTTGCTCGATCAACGCTAACCATTGATCTTTTCCAACTGATCTAACGGCTAGTGTCCATATCACATGGCTTAAAAGCCCACTTAATACCGTGCGATGAAGGCGGTTTTCTTTTTTCCATCCTCCGCCACGTGTTTCTTCCTGAGTGGAATCACTGGCCTTTCAGAAAAACCGTCTTTGGTTTGGATGGAGCCCAATGAAGGTGCTAAACCATCAGTAGTTTTATCCTTTCAGGCCCACCAACTTGCACGCCAAAAGGTGGTCGTTGATCTTCCTTCTCTCGATCTGATGGCCACAAACCAAATCGGACCACACATCTGCTCGCGGATTACCTAGCGATGAAGGTGGTAATTACTTTTCTCCCACCACCATGTGTCGCTTGCTGAATGGCATCGCTTGTCCTCCGAGAAAACCACTCCTAGGTCAGAGGACCCTTGATGCAGGTGGTAAATCTCGAGTAGTTTTTGACCTCATATTTCTTTTCCTTTGACCTCTAATGCATTGCACAAGGAAGACATATCCGAAAGGGAGGCCTCCTGAATGGAATGCCTTATGCATGGTGTTGGTGCTCTTAGGCAATTGTCTTGGTAGCACATTATTTCATCTCTTCTCCTATCACGATTTTTGCATTTGTTCCTACTTGCAGAGGATCCCTTGGAGAACCGACAGTGCATATCCTCAGAAAACCTTTTTGATGTGAACTTAATCTTTGTTGACATGAAGTAAAATTGTGTCTCTTGATCTATTCTGGTACTGTTGTCTGTCGATGAGGGCCCGAGATGAGCATTTCTCCTTCAAACTGTCATCCACTACCTCCTCCCACCAGCACCACAAGTCGATATGCTTGTTTCGAAATCCCTCATTGGCAAGCCAGTTCGCTACTTTGTTGGCTTTTCTGTGGACATGTACCAACCTAAGATTTCTTAGCACTCTTAGGTGTGATTGGATTCTTTAGTAGACTTACAGAAGCCGCCAATGTCCTGATAATTTCTCTGGTGCTATGCTAGCTTTTATCCTCTTCACCCAATTAATGACTAATTCCGAGTTAGCCTCAATGATGACATTATGTATGTTGTACTTGAGGAGTGTTTCCAAGAATAATTCCATTGACATAAGCTCAGCTATATTGTTGGTTGCTCTACCTAGATAACTATGGAAGATTACCTCTATGTTTCCTTCCTCATCCCTCATGACCCCTCCATAACCTGCTTCTCCCGGATTTCCTTTTGAGGCGCCATCTATGTTGAATTTTACAAAACCTTGTGAAGGAGGTTGCCAGAAAACCTTTTCTGCTAAGGTATTCTTGTTGATCTTCATAGATCCCCATGGGAGATTAACCTTAAGCTCTAACTTCTCTAGGATTCTGGCCTCTCTTTGTCCTATGGGTTTTCCAGTAGTGACACCTCCCAGGATATGAACAGTCTCTTTGATTTTCTTAAGGATTAGCTTTAAGATGTTGTTCCCCGGGTTCGCCTTATCCTTGAAAATCCTATTGTTGCGCTCCTTCCAAACATTCCAGATTAATAACTCTAGGGTCAACACCTAGGCACAGTTTAAAATCTCATTATCTGAAAAAAAAAATCCGCGAGTTTTTCAGTGTAGCAATGAGGTCATTTATATGTCTCTCTGTCTACTGAAAGACATCTCCAACCCAATTCCAAAGTGTTGTAGTGAATGAGCATCTATTCAGGATATGATTAGTGGTTTCTTCCTGATGTCCACACAAGTGACATCTTGAGGGGCCAAAAAGCCTCTTTTCCTTAGGTTATCGCATGTCAGAATCTTTACCTACTGAACTTGCCACTTGAACAGTTTCACTTTCATCCAATGAGGATTAACCCTGAGTTCTTTACACATCTTATCAATGTTTGAAAAGTTAAGCCCTTTGTCTATCCTTTTTTCCTCTTTAAGGGTGAAGAGACCTTCCTTGTTCTTTCACCATCTTAATTGATTGTCCAAGGTTGAGCTTAAGATTTTTCTCTTTTCTAAAAGACCATTAAGGGCTATAGCTTGAGTATTCAACAAGCCCATTTCCATGTAACGTGGAAGTTTCCATATTCGCCATTTACCATTGTTCCTTCATTGATCCCAATAGTCACATACCCTCCTTAATCCTTTGTTGATGGTATCTATGTGAATGGCTGCTAATTCTTCACTGCGGAGATTGTCCTTTCCTTTAGTTTCTTTTCCACTTCTCCTTTAGCTTTGAAGATATTGCTAAATTCCTTTTTATTCCACTCTTTGAGTCTATTTTTAATGTGTTTGAGCCTGTAGTGTAAAAGGAACATCTTTGTACCTTGAAAGTGTAGCTCTTCCTTTCACCATTTTTCAATGTTTGTGATGAAATGTGAATGTGTGAGCGAAGCATTCTCAAACCTGAAGGGGTTGTTCCTTGGTTTACCACATAGAGAAGCTTCCAATTGAATGGGCTAGTGATGTGAACCTCCAAAAGGTAGGATGAGCGCAATCAGGCTACTTCCCATGAGATGAAGTTCCTTTCAGATAATGAATCTATCTAATTTTGAGGTTACTTGGGTAGAGCCCCCCATTTTGTTATTCCAAGTGAATATCCCTTTGCTGGTTTCCATATATACTAGTTTCATGTTGATGAGGAAGTTTTGGAAGGCAGCAAAATCCCTACCAAGTGTTCTTGTTCCTCCTTTCTTCTCCGTGAGTGATTTTGTCATGTTAAAATTGTCGCGTAGAATTTGGGATAGAGCTGGGTATCTCTTCTCTAAATCCTCCAGTGTTTTGAGGAGTCGAAGTTTGTACTCCATTAGCTGAGGCCCATAAACATTGGTGATCATGTAACATTCCCTGTCACCCACCAGTTGGATAATCAAAGAGAGATGGTTTCCGGACACCTCTGCATCAATCAGACCAAATTTCTATGGATCCCATAGAGTGAGAGTTTCCCCTGCATATTTATTAGCCTTAACCTCAAGGTATTCATATCTATTTAACCATTTTCTATGTTTTTCTCTGATCTTCTCCACTAAGCATTTTGTTTCCTCTATGAACACTATGTCAGGTTTTTCCTCTCTGATCCTATTACCTAGATTCCCTTGTTTTCTTCTACTCCCTAGTCCTCTAATGTTCCAGGCTGTGATTTTCATGGAGGTGGGGTTTTGAAGGAGTAAATGGAAATATCTTTCATCCTTCCTCAGTCAATCATGAGTTTGCCACACTCCAGCAACAGTTTTTTCTGTGTTTTTCTTCCCCTCCTCTTGCCTGGGTTTTCTGTTAATTTTCCTGTTATTAACCCTATTGATGAAGTCCCTTTATTTTCCTAGTTATCATGTCCTATTTTGACTCCTGTAGCTGTTTGATGTGACTTTTTAAGGAATATCTGTTGTACCTTCTCAACATCCTCCTGAGGTATGGAGTTTATTCCCAGGTTTCCTCCTTATACTAGAAACTTCTCCAGCTCTAGGTTCTCCCTTTCCAGGATCTCCTCTAAGTCTTGGTCCTCTATACCACTTTGACTTTGAGTCATTTCATGGTCTTTTTCTATCTCCATGGTACTCAAAGGGTCTGTCATGTGTTCATTCTGTTCCTGTGTGAACTCCATGCTGGTCACTTTTCCTTTCCCCCTTACTGCCTGATTCTCTGTACTTTTTTCGTAACCTCCATCTACTTATTTTTCTCCTAAGATCTAAAAACTGTTGTAACTTCTTGTTTTGTTATCATTCTCAGTAGGGTTATTTTGTGTCTTCCTTCCTCCTCCTTTTCCTTTTCCTCCTACTTTGGTGAAACCTGTCTGATATTGCCCTTTGCTGGTGTTTAGGTATTCTTACCTTTTATTAAGAGGAAAATCTCTAGAAAGGTTCCCATGATCATGACATTTGTGACATCTGAATGGGATGTGCTCATAGTCAACTATCTGAACCCATTCTTTGTCATAGTCTTCTAGAATGACCTCATATGAAAGGGCTCCTGATAGGTCCATCTCCACACATATACAAGCATAGGAGGTATATTTTCCTTTAAGAGTTTCCTTTGAAATCTTTAAGAAATGACCTAATTTATTGCCTATAGCTTTTAAAGACTCTGGCATCCAATAATCTAAAGGTAAGGAGTAGAGTCTAATCCATACTAGTATTGAACTGAAGGTTTCTTCTTCCGACACAAATTTCATCGTCCATGGCTGCATATAGAGCCCAACAACTGTAAAGAAGTATGGTCCTCCTTCAAAAATCTCATCTCTGTCCTCCATGTTCATGAACACCACTGTAAAAAACCCTTTGGATCCATGATGTATATTTAACTCTCCCTTTGGTTTCCAGTTCTATTTTATCCAAGTGTACAACGCATTCTCTGATGTCCAGATTCCCATAAACTTGCACATAATGGAATATTTTGCCATGTGATTCCTGTGCTCTTGCAGAGCTAAATCATTGAATATAACCCATGGTTTAGTGATGGTTTTGGGTTTGCAAGTCCCCAACTTGCTTCTATTCTCTGGTCCCTGACCTCTGTCCTCTACTTTCTCCTCCTGTTGGTCTTCCTCGTGGGTCCCTTGTTCTGCATGGGTTTTGTTGCCTTCTGCCTTCTAAGTTTGAAATTTTTTTGACTTGACCTCCAAGGATTGTGGAGGCTTGTTCTTGTTCCCTGCTCTTCCTCTTTTTGAAACCACATTACTGTAGGAGGCAGTGGAGATCCCTCCTCCCTGTGCCTCCATGGTTGCCTGTTACCCAGTGTCACTCTTTTTGTTAAACCCTAGAACCTCCCGAGTGCTCCATCCGCGTCGAATTTGCAAATCAAAAATATGTACCTATAGTATTAATATTTATATTTTTGCATAAATTCAAAAATAATTTTCAAAATTTCAATAAATGTTATTTATAATTTTGGATTGGCTATGGAAGTTTGATGGCACATAATTCCCATGGTGGAGGGTGTTTTATTTAAATTTTTTTCTAATGCCTAACAATTAATTTTAAAATTAAAATAATTTTGTGATTGGTCATTATGTTGGTGAGGGCTCCAGACGATGTCACTGTTATGTTAGCGCTTTTCTTAATGATGTGAGAATTGATGTTGCTGCGGGAAACTATTATGTTAGCGATCCCTTCAATGATGTGAGAATTTATGTGGTTGTAGGTTGTTCGCATTACCCGTTGGGGGGCTAAAGAAATATCGAATTAATATTATTATGTTTCCTTGTGTGGAGGACGAAGTATGTGCAGGAGAATTGGGGTCCTTTGCATAGTCAGTGTTGTGATACTGATGAATGATGAGGTAATTGATATGGTCTCATTGTGCGGAACTTTACAGTGTGGAGGATGGAGTAAGTGTGGGAGAACTAAGGCCTTTTCCACAGAGGTGCCCTGACACTAACGGGGGTGGAGAGGGAGCTAGCATCATTTTTTTAACAATTATCCTAATCATTGGACTATAAAAGCTAATATCATGTTTTCAATCCGAGTGACATGTGGTTGTAGGGCATTATTATGTTAGTGGTTTGGTAAATGATCTCAGAATTGATGTGGTTGCAGGATTTTTGCATTGGTCCCAGGGGGACAGGGGCTGAAAAAATTTGTAATTGATATTATTAAGGAGTATGCGTGAGAGAATTGAGGCTTTTCTGCATAGAACGAGGTGCTAAATAAACTATGTTTTTAATCCATGTGAAGAAAAAGTGTTGTGCAGTAAAACAAATGCGTGGAAGGCTTTGTGTGAGATTTGTTAAAATAACAAATATACAAGTATTTTTTTAATTATTATTTAGGAATGTTTTTCACAACTATGGAAGTAGTTGTGTGAAAGGAACTGTGTGAAGGTGGTTGTGCAAAGCTAGCTATTCGGAGGTAGCATGTGTGGAGTTTCAAATATCAATGAATGATCGAAGGGAGTTATTGAGTTTGTAAGTAGTTGTGCGGATGGTGTTGTGCATAGTAGGTTTTGCATGTGTGGATGTTATGCGAAATTTTTATGCAAAGTTTATTAAAATAATAAATATTCAAATCCCACTTTTAATTCTTATTTAGGGATGTATTTCACAATGTATGATCATTAATTAATATTAGTTTCAAATGTCAATAAATGACGACATTATTGAGTGCAAAAGTAGTTGTGAAGAGGTGGTTGTTCATGTGCGGAGTTTATGCAGAGAATAGATGCTTGTGCGGAATTTATGCGGAATGAGGGAAGTGTAGAGGGATAATTTATTTGTAATGTGTTTTGATATTAGTAGATTGTGCACAAGAGCAGTGTTTATTTTATTATCAATAGATTCTACGGAGTGCGGAAGTGCATACAATGAAAGATTAAGAGTTTTTTCTACACAATTGGCCGTGTTGTTAGGAGAGAGCGTGTGTAGATAAAAAATGCTTTATCCAACATTTATTTTGTAATGAATGCTTCCTGCCAATAATATTTGGGACCCACATTTAATAATATCAGTTTCAAATGTCAATGACTAATGGAAGGGCATTGTTGAGTCTCGAAGTAGTTTTGCAAACAAAGCTATGAGGAGGTGGTTGTGTGTGAGATATTTTTGCACACAAATGGATTTTCTCTATAGTTCTGTACATATGCATTTGTGTTAGGTTGAAAGTATATGAAAATCATGTTTCTAGATTTGATGTTTTGGTTCTTATGTGGTTTTCTGAATGCGTGAGCAAGTGTAGAGTTAGTGAATTGAATGCTAAGATGAATTGTATTTACCTGTAGCCCTATTTTATATTAATTAGTGGAAAAACATAGAGAAGATGAAAATTTTGGATGGAAACTTGATCTTTGTAGCGTGTTTTAGATGCAAAAATAGTGGCAGGTGGTGATTTCTAGTGAAAAGAGACTACAAACATTTCAAATAGCTAGTATAGTGAGGGAAATACAATATTTGTAGTGATAGAAAAAACAACAGATCGTGTAGCATTTTCCCTTTGCAAATTTCATTTAAGAGCTCAGAGTATTATCCAAGCTTCTGTTACTTTACATAAACTATTATCTTCGAGAATGAGCTTTCATCTTCAATAGTGTCCCGAAGGATTTTTTGTTACATTGCGGACGATAGAAATAGTGTAGAAATACATAAGTTGTACAATATTGCAAGCTTCTAAACCGATTCACCTTTGTTGATTTCCTGTTTACATTTCGTAGATTCTTATCTTATTATCTTGATTGATGTTAGTTTGAACTTTTTTTGTATGGTAAATTATGTTTCTTTTTTTTTCTGGGCAAAGGCTAAACTAATTATATTAAGAAAATTGAAAAAATATGTACAAGAGGTTTTAACCTCTGAGAGTGATTAAACAACTCTCTGTCAAAGTTTGTCAACATGATAGCAACATTAAGCGTATCAGAACAGTAAAAGACTTTTACATGAAAGCTGTCAGCCAAAAAATGACATTTCCAAGCGAAAGATTGATACATTACAAGCTTGGAATTTTTCCAAAAAACATAGCATTTTCAAAATGAGCCAAGCATAGGTGCCAAGCATAGGTGCAATAGCCGGAGAACACGTCGCCATGATTGCTAAACACAGGTAGCCGATCCCAAACCGAACACTTGTTGCAAAAATAGAGCAAAAAAACATATGCAGAGTCCCCAGACCCGGAGTCTCAGACCTTACTCGCCTAGCCGTGAGTATCAGTTGGGTTTTTTGGAACATTCCGCGCGGTCCGCCGCTTTCCATTTCGCCGCCTCACATTCCGCTGCTTCTCGTTCCGGATCAGGCTCCCAAGTCACCTCCATGCCATCCGGGATTTCTTCACGATGATGAATTCCTGGCGGGAGCTTCAGGTACAGGACATTGCCAAAGAAGACTTCCGCCTCCTTGCCCTTCCTGGGCACTTCCATTGCCTGGGGGTCCTCTAACGATTGCTGAGCCATGTTTGTAGAATCCTTAGCCATTATGCTGCCAATTTCTTGTAGAACCTCTTTCTGCTCTTCCGAATGAACACATGTGCTATCCTCTTCCAGCCTACTCTGAGAGGAGGGGATGTATGAACTGTCTTCCTTTCCCCCCCTTTGAGATAAATTGTCCGAGCTAAGCTCCTTGTCCTTTGAATCCTCATTCCCGCTATCGTCCTCTTCATCTTCTTCGGCGAAGATAACTGTAATCAACGCAGAGATGATGGGTCTGTTGGTTCGGCGCTTGTATTTAAACTTTGCCGATTGCACCATGTTGCTAATGGCATTCCCAGAATCCTCAGACCCGAGAGAGCTTGGCGAGGCGCAAGAAAGCGGGGAGACACGCCGCGAGCTGTGAATTCCCCTGCCTCCATAATGACCCCTCTGTCCAGAATTCCGCCCGCGACGGGGAGTGGCACGTTGACGAGGAGCCATGTTAGGCTTATGGTGCTTCGCTGCCTCCGACTGCTTGCTCTTAACTGCTGTCTCTTCCCTGTTCACCTCAGATACGGGAAATTTGAAGAATATCGCTACCGAGAGAAGGTTTCTATACTGCTCTTGAACCCTGACTACTGTCTTCCCACAAAGCCGAGAGTGAATTATCGCCCCTGCACAGTGCCTGGTTTTGCGCCAAGGATTACGTTCTCCGGCACTTCCCTCCTTCCTCACTAGACCAACATTCTCTAACGCTGTCGGGTAGCAATTCCACAACTGTGCAAACCGATAATCCTCCTCGAACATTCTAGTTCCCATCCTGCTATACCCTTCACTGATCCCTTGGGGCTTCAACCGGCGTAAATGGCATTGAATGCCATTCAATTCTGCATTGAAAGCCTTCATTTCACAACTCCGAGACGCCGGCTCGCTGTACTCTCCGCGTGGCCGGCACATGGCCTCTATGTGTCAAGCTGTCACCCGCATCTGGGTATGGTAAATTATGTTTCTTATGACACGTATAATTCTGTTATTAAATCAGTATATTGTGCTTAGCTTTGGTTTTCTCTACATTACTACAAGATTTTAAAATATTTCACCTTTATTGGTTTCATGTTCACATTTGGAAGTTTCTTAGTTGATTATCATGATTACAATTAGTTTGAACTTGTTTTGTAGGGTACATTTATATTTTTCTATGACACGTATAAAGATGATATTATATCAATGGATTGTGATTAGCTTTGGTGTATTCGATTGCTAAATTTTCAATGTGTATTAGTTCTGAATCTATTAATAGTATATGCATTTGTGTTATGTTGAAAGTATATGTCATATTGTTAGTTTTTGATCCTTGACTTGTGTATTTTATTCCAAGTCATTGGTTTTTTATTTATTTTTAATCATTCTGATGTATGTTCTCTTATTAAGAGAAAACACTTAACTTGGCGTGTATGTTGATACACACAAGGTATGAACATTTCCTGTTTTTTTTCCACACATACATTTTATCACAAAGAAATACTTGTTGAGATGCATTAAAAGGAGACTTCAACTAATATTACATAATAGTAAAAAATATTTAATCAAGAAAATATTTGTTATTTCTAGTTTGCAAATTTCTTTTTACAATTGTTCTTGTTATATTGTGAACTAAAGTTTATGTTTTCAGTAATTAAATTATTTCCACAACTACAAAAATTAAGTAGTTTAAATTAAATTTATTTTGTGACTACTTGTTGAATTTTGCTAGAAATGATTGTGTCAATTCATTCATAAGTCAAATTTGGTTCGGTTTTACAAAGTGGTGGGGAACCAAATGTTAAGTCGATTCACCATAGAACGTAAATTTACTATTTGTGGCTATATTGATAGTTTTTTCAATCTCTAAATTTGACTAAAAATAACTTGAAGTTACAATTGTTAACTTTTAGTAATAAAATTATTATTGTGTCACCAAAAATCACAAAGTTTAAAATTAAATTTTTCTGTTTGGAATAAGTTTTTCACTGCATCATATGGATGTGTCAAATTTGTTTAGAAATAGTTATGTCGTGTTATGTTTAAATAAAATTTGGTTCAATTTTATAAAGTAGTGGGGCCAGCTGTCAAGTCAATTCATCGTACAAATTAGTTGAATACATGTTGGCATACTATTTATTTGTTAATGTTCTTCTTCACTTTACTATTTGTAGCTATTATTGATGACGTTTTGTATGAAGGCCACAATTTCAGCCAGACAATGAAATTCTCGATAGAATCCGGTGAAAATAATTTGAAAAAATACAATCATGATAGTGTTTGAATCATTTTTTTACCGTGGAAATAGATTTAGCACCATCAAGGATCTTCGAGGCACCAAATATCCTAAATCTTAACAATTGTAAGTGGGATTTAAAAAAAATTGCCAGATTAAAAAAAATGGTTTGCAGTCAATTTTGGTTATATCAACAAATTTGCCAATTGTGTTTTTGATGATATTGAACCTATTTCCAATATTACAAAAAGTAATTCAAACACTTGAGTTGTCAATTTTTTATTAAGAAATACTAAAAAAAATTGTATTGCGGTGATTTTTAACTCTGTGGGTGAATTTATCAGTCCAGTAGACAACATCTATTATTGTATATTATAATTTTTTATTTCTTATGACACATATATCAATGATATTGAAGTGGAAGAAAAGTTCAATGTAAATGCACAAGATGCTTTTGGAATTTTAATTTTTTTTCCTATTTTTTTTCAATTGGAAAAATCGTAATTTTATTCATATTGGGTAAAATTACATGTTGTAGATGTTGTAATAGCATATGCTAAATGAAAACTTGTCCCGCTAAAAACAGGATCTAAAAATAATTGACTGTCTATTTATGCTTTCCTACCTTCCTTTTTTTCCACTTTTCGCCAACCCTCATTGTTGGGTGTGGTTGTTACAATAATCATTTGTGCTTCGTTTGTGGCAACCAAGATTTCTTTTTTAGAATCTGACCTTGTTGTAGAGTATGCTCGCTTGTTGCCTCCAATTTCTTGCCCTGGGGTGTATTTCTCACATTTTTGCTGTGGGTTGGTTGTGTTTGGATCTATTGCATATTCAATCTGATTTTCATCATTCTGTAGATTGCTTGGAAAGCTTTCTTTGCTGATTTCTAGATTATTTCCTCCATATTCTGCTTCTTGAAATATATTGGAGGTTTTTGTCTTCTTTCCCTCTTCTATGTCATCTGCCCATGTGGCTGAAAATTGCCATCCTTTCGGCTTTGGTGGCTATCTTTTTTTCCTCTCCTTTTTATTTTGTGGGCACGCACTCTGAAGATGTCCAGTTTGACAACATATGCGGCATCGGAAGGAATTGTTTTCATAATAAAGTGGTTGTACCCATTTATTTTCATTGTGGAGTAAGAGAATGTGATCTAGTAAGCCTTGACTGAGATCAACCTCCACATGGATCCTGGAAAAAGTATAGATATCCTTGGATAGGTGCTCATTGTCTAATTTTAAGAATTTCCCCAAGGCATTTCCGATATCTTCTAATACTTTGAAGTGCCAAAAGTGCAGAGGTAAGTTATATAATTTTACCCACTAGCATTTTGGAAACCACCATGGTCTTTGGGTCAAAATATGGGAACCAATATGTCATAAAATGGCCAGCATTACCCCAGAACCATGGTCCCTCGTTCAATGCATATTCCTTGTCCTTTACTGTGTTGAATTTGACAATAAAAAATCCTTTTGAACAAAGATGGAGATTGCAGTTTTATGTCCATATGGAGTAAATCCATTGATCAAGGGCTTCCGATTTGGGCCAAAAATCATTAAACCTGCATATCAATACTTTAGTTTAATAATCAGCATGTATTTCATTTACCTCAGGTATGGAGATTGTTAATGCAAGGTTCCGTGTTGTCTGCTCGACAATGTAGGCCCCACGGGTTGTAGATTGTTGTTCTATTTTTGGTTGAGATTCCATCTTCCCTTTTACTGCATCTTTGAAGGAAGTAGGTCCTTCTGAGCTTGTGCCGGAACAGCCTCTATGGAGTCTTGTGCTAAGACAAATGGTTGAGTCATTGCCTATATCGTATTCTTTTAGCTTTCGCTCCTCCTACAGTACTTTCCCTGTGTAGAGCAGGAGTTGTTTGCAGGGTGGGATTCTAGTCCTTTCTTGTATCCTCTGTTTGAGTGTTTTTATCGCCTCCCATTTCCCTATCTTGATGCATATTGTGTTCCCTCCCATGGATCTGATAAAGAGAGTACTTTTTCTTCCCTCGAGCATATCAGAAGCGTAAGCTTCAGGCTCCAATGTTGGGATGTTTTCTTGATTCGGAGCAATCATCACATCTCTCTATTGCTAGCTTTGATCTATGATCTAAGGCTATGATATAGGTCTAAGAGGAGACTTTTTGTTATCAGGCATCTAGATCTAGGTTTGGTGTAGACTGTTTTGTTTGTTGAGCATCAAATCCATTTGGTCAGTGGCAGATCTGAGGTTTTTACCTCCATTCTATTTTGCATTCTATTTTTCTTTTGCACATTTGGCCTTTAGCTCGGGCCAGAGGGGTATCTTGGAAGTTGCATGCCCCCAAATCTGCATTGTAAGCTGCGATCAATTGCCAAAAGGAGGCTGTTGGTCAATGTGCCTCCCAATCTTGTTTTGGTATAGGCTATTTGGTCTGTTGTTTGCCAGATCTGTTGGATCCTTGGCAGATCTTTGAATAAAGTTCCCTTTCATGGTGAGAGGGATCAAGCTAGGTCCTTGCAGAAACCGTTTAAGATCTGTGTTAGCGAAAGCGGGATCTCGACGCCACACTCCAATTCGCTCAAGTCGAGCTGGTGTTAAAGTGCTACGGATGAAAAAATACTGCCTGTAACCAATATGGGCTGTTACAGGGATGGATCTGATTGTCATGATCGCCATTTTTCGGAACCCTCGTTCTGGAAATCCAGTGACTGGATACCTCAAATTTGGTAGAAAGAAACTCCATTCCATCAAGATGCACCACGGATCTATCTCCACTCCTCCCCTTCGGTTGCTCGATTCCCGTAGCGAGTTGTTAATCTCCCCATATACTAGATTTGACTGTTGATCTGCTTCTGGGGAAAATATAGAGGGATAAACCCCTACTGCACTTGTGGTAGATCAAAATACTTTTCTTGTGGGGAGAGATAACTCAGAGTGTTATTTCTGATCATGTTGCTCCATTTTCCTTAGCCGTTCCAGATCCAGCACAAATCTACTGCTCTTTTGATTTTCGATCGCTCCCTCCTGCATTGCAGTGGCCCATGGATCCAAAACCCACTCAAAGTTGTGCCTTCGTTTGCCTTTTATCGATCCATCCGGTGATGCTATGCCCCTTCTATCCTCTAGGGCGTCGATCAGAGTAAACTTTGCGGTCTCTGTCACTACCGTTTCCTCTCGGCCCATCTCTTTTTGGTTCCATGATGGCGCTGTTACACTTTGAACCAGTGCTGAACTTGCCGAGATAGAAGCCATCAAAGCCATGAACATAGTTAGATACTAAAACAATAACACAACCTGTAAGTTATTATGCTAAGTTTTTCCTTCAAACATTTTTTTTCCTATTATATTAATATATTTTGTCTTTTATATCTTTAATTGTTATTTTTTCAGACTGTCGTGCGTAACAATTTTCACACAAGTAATAGTAACAACTAGTGTTTGTGAAGAAAACAAAGAATTGTAAAGTGAAAAGAGATTTGAATGTGTTATTCATTGGAAAAGTATTTTTTTTGCTGCAAATGAAAAATGTGTAGCACGTGAGGGAAAGAGGCTACTTGCAGCGGTATCGTTAACTCACTTGCTAAGATCAATGATAGCTTTGAATAGTTGAGAACTTATGAGAGATATGTGAATATGTCAATGGAAGAGAAAACATGTAACAAGATTGAGTATTAGATTAGCGAATGCTGGATGAGTTCCAGAGACCATTGATTTTAGAGAAATTGTTTATCTTTGAACAACTAATTTTGGTTTCAAAAAGAGGGAAATTAATCTAGGAGGGATAAAGGTTTCTCTAAATCCCAATGCATTTAGATTGTTTTTCAAGTTACTGGAACTGAACAAGTGTTTAGAGTTGTCTGTTGCAGATAGCTTCATGGATCCAGAAGCACACGTAATTGACATTGCGCAGGAATTCATTAATGTAACATTTGAGGTTACTTTTGATCTTTCTATTTTAGATATTTCTTTGTTTAGGTAATTGTTTAGGGATTTATGTTGGCTCTTTTCCCATGTAGTAGGGATAGAAAGTACATCACATGTTTCAAAATGCATTTTTATGTGTTTTATGAGACATACAAAAAGAATTGTATGTTTCATTGGGCTTATGTCATTTCAAACGAATTAGTTGTTAAATTACATGCATTACCAAAGAAAAATGGATTCTTTATGATGGAATATATGATAACACTTCTCATGTCAAGGCATGTGTTTGAGGGTTTACCCTGTAATCATATATTCAATTTTTACGAGGAATTAATGTAGTTATGGTATCACATATTGTGGAAGCACAAAGCCTCTTTAAAGTTTTGTTTAATTTAGGATGTGTTTGTGACAAAAGTG
Source organism: Pinus taeda (assembly GCA_000404065.3). NCBI lineage: Eukaryota > Viridiplantae > Streptophyta > Pinopsida > Pinales > Pinaceae > Pinus > Pinus taeda. The sequence continues at coordinate 49,150 of APFE030390821.1, read as the reverse complement.
TATTCCATGGTAACTATATAGGAGCCTTCTTGACTATCTGCAAAGACTAAAAATTCCCTATTTGGCAAAGGGAAATATGAGGAAAAAGAGAGCAATATAGTTATATGAATTTATGGTTTTGAAGATAGGTCATTTCTTTTGCCAATGTTTGTTGAAGATAACTATTTTCTTGTGGAAGACTGTAGCAAATAACATCATTCGATATCTATATTTGAACAGAAAAAGAAAAGACAAATTATTTCTTTTTCACTTACTATTGGAAAAGTGACTGCGAAGAATACGTCTCACACTATCTTTTTTGCAAAGCATTTGGATTCTAATTTCAAATTAAGTGAATATGGAGCTATTAAAGGCTTTGATAGAGAAAACATTTTCAAGGAACAACTTGAGCCTACGAGGTACGGGAACTTGTTACGAGAGGTAGAGAGAAGAGCGAGGAAAGTCCCAGTGTATCAACAAAACATCAAAAAAATGCTAGTAGATGATGAACATATTGTTGAAAAGGAGATCATCAAGATAGGAGAAATATTTAAGAAAAGAGGCGCAAACCCTATAGGGAAATCTCAAACTTGCACACGTAGCACTAGTGGGACTTCATATTGAAGCAAAAAACGAAAAATAACTACTAGAAGTGAAAAACTTGTTTTCAATAGGCTATTAAGTAGCAAGGATGATGAAGAACCTCCTTGTAGAGTAACTCCAGAAAGAGCACAAACGATTGAATCATTTTAATCCAAGAGTGTGCCTAAAATGGAGAGCATTGACGAAGTGGTGGACATGGAAGTTGACACAATTGTACAACCGAATTGGGTTAGTACTTGTTTGCAACAAAATTAGAGAATAATTGAGGAAATTTTTGAAGAGGACATTACTTTTTATGACCATTTTGTCACATTGAAAGATGAAAATTATGATAGGGTAGGTAAGAGATTGAAGATTGAAATGATATAGCTTTCCAACAAAAAGGTCGTTGATTGGCCATAATTAAATGTTGATATGTCTTCGGTTGGAATACCAGAGCTGATGAAATTGCATAAAGTTGGTGGTGAAGTGGTTGTGAATTCTCTTGGTCGATGACAAACATAAAATATGAAAATGAAGGTAAAAATAAAAGAGCTAGAAGATACCCTGAGCCCAAGTCCCTTGCTAAAGACTCCATTGGCAATGAACAAAACACCATTGGAAATTTCCAGTCTTAGCAGATCTAATATATTTGAGAAACCTGGTGATATTCTAAGTGCAATGAAATCATATAATGTTAGTAATATATTTGAAAGATTACAGATTATTAAATCAACATGGCAATTGTTTTTTATCTACAACATATCAAGAAGAGAACTAGGTCTACCGTAAAATTGGTCAAAAGTGAGTTGGAAGGAGACAGGCAATTCATAGACAATGACCTATTAACTTTTAGTTATAAGGTTGATTCACTATCTGAATTACGAAAAGATAAAGAAGGGTTGTTTGATGTTGATTGGGCGAGGCAGATTAGGGATGAATGGTCTTGGAGAATCAGAACATTATTTCTGAGCATGGAGACATAGAAAATCCAAGAGCATATGTGCATATCAAGGTGGTAGTGATTCTTTAGGATTTAAATGGTCTATGTATTACATATGAATCTATATTAATTTTGAAAGAGAAAGCTAATGGACGATTTGGAGAAGCTAAAACAATCACAACAAACATAGTTTGATGATATAACTGATTTTAGTGCTCACGAAATTAGAATATGGCTAATTACTTTGTTAGTGTAAAAAAAGAGTACTTTTCCTCAGTTTTTTCATTGCAAGAACAAACAAAATAAATTTGGGAGGAGATATTCAATTAATGTGTTAAGCATGACATTATTGTTGCTCTGATGGAAGAATCAATTGAAGCTAAAGTGAAGGAATTTGTTTCAAGAAGCTTGATTGCATGAGATAGCTTTGGGATGAATAATATCAGACTCTGCTTTTGCATATTGTAAGTGTTTTAGTACATTGAAACATTTTTTGTTGTTGTCAAAGAATTTTAATATTTAAATCTTATGTGTGAAATAAGATAGAATAGTCTAATACCTGAACGCAATTCCTTGTTACCTATTGCAGATGACTTTTGGATATTACAGTTGCCGATATTGTAATTGCAATTCTCATTGGGACAAATTCATTTAGCTTTGTGATTGAAGTATTAACATTTTCATAAATTCTTTATGCAAAATACGCTATTTTTTGGACCATGGCTCCGTAGTCATAACTTATTTGAATTTTGATTACTATCTTTTCTATCTCTTAGTATGTTTACCAATTATGTAAACAATTTTGAGACAACTTTTGACATGGGATGTTGTATGGACTAGGTTGTCGCATATTGTATAGAAAATAATAATTGAACACTTATTTTCTAGTATTTGCTTTTATATTTTATATTAGCTAATATTCTGCAGTTAATAATAATTAAAATGGATTTCCATTTATTTTTTCTTATACTGAAACTTTTTACCAGTTATATCAATAATCTTAAATAATATTTTACATGTGAACTTGTATCTATTTCGTTTGTTGCGACTAGCATTTGAATCTTAATATAATTACACTTGCTGTAACTATGTTGATAACTATTGAAGGATACTCGGCCATAAAGCATGACTATTCTGTTTCAATTGTCTTTATTTATGAATGCATGTACAAAAGTGAGAATTGCACACATAATTGTTTCATTGTATGACGTTTTCATTCTATCGAGATTAGGATGAGATTTTTCATTATGTAGAGGAAGCTGCCTAGAGTAAAAGCTTTTTACAATAAAATATGATGCTAATAATAAATAACAAAATAATACATTGAACTATGTGATTTGTTTCTTCGAAGCATTGTGAAAAAACTCCATATTTCATCTTGCAGTAGTCAATTGAAAACTAGTCTTTGTAAGTAATTTGGTTATAGACATATACAGTTTGTTTACTTAAAGAAAATAAGTCTTTAAATAAGTCCTACTGAATATAGAATTTTTTTATTGTGGAGAGGCTTTGCTTGTGTGAAACCCATATTGAAGCTTATATTGTAAATCATAAAAGTTACAGTACTCAATTGTAAATGAGTATTTGTAAAGCATTACTCAGTACGAAAGTACCTATGTGAAATTGGTTGTGCATGTGTGAAGGTTATTTGAAGAACAAATGCATATGCATAATTAAGTATTTATAGAAATCATGCTATATATAGAAACCTATTTCAATGTGTGGATATTTATTGGATCAAGCACATAATAAATATTACATTGTACGCACAAATCTATTTCTGCACAATGAAAGATTTTACTAAACAACAATAAAACTAAAAATTATAAAACTAAATTATATAACATTATTTAATAATAAATTTTATCAATTGTAAAAAAATTAATAATAATGTTGTGGTTGAAGTTTTAATGGTGATTGTAATCAATGTGAGAGGCATGCACTGCATATGGAAAAGATGCGGAATTATAAAATTGTGTTATGTAGAAGAAGAAGAAGAAGAAATCCATTCATTGTCCAGTGTGGTTTCCCCATTTTCCTACATGACATAATGGCATTAACAGTTCATTACCCTTTTGAAGAATGGATGAATCAACACATAATCGAGAATGTAAATGTTATTACCTCTAAACTGACATGGATATAGTAGTGGATGTGATTGTCGAGAGCTTGTAAGTTAGCTATCATTATTAGAAAGGATTCACATTTAATTTGTTTTGTACATGGAGTAACTAGTTTCTAAATTTCGAGATTTGTTTTTAAACTATTTCTTCTATTTCTCGGAAACATTTTTTTTTTTTTAATTGCTATTTAATTAGAACTTTTTATCAAACAAATTTCACACGAATAATACTAACAGGTAGTGGAAATAGAAAAAGACAGAAAAATTAGCACTGTCCACAATTACTCTGTTACTGAAAATCCCGTAATTTGACAACTGTAATCCAATTTTCCAAAAAAATATGGTTGATTTTCTAAAAATATTGTCAGAATCTTTGCTATTGTCTGGCCAAAATTGTGGTGCATTTGGATTATTCAAATTATTTCTACTGTTTTGTGTAAATGTTAATTTTTCTATAGTGAATTGATATATACTAGAAGTGTCTTGTAGAAGTGATTTCAGAGGAAGAGTAGTAACAAGTGGTGGTTGTTTAGGATATCGATGGGCTATACCTAAATCAAATTAAAAACTTTGTTGGTTATCAGAATATTTTAAAATTATACAGAAGAAATGGATTCGAGGGGAAGGAAAGTAGTTATTTGCATTGATAGTATTAACTCACTTGCACTCATCGATCAGAGATTTCAGTGGTTGGTTGTGTATCACTTATATGTGAATCTGTCTATGCAAGAGAGGAGTAGTGATAAGATTTGTTCTATTGGATTAATGAATGATACATGAATTCCATAAGTGTTTAATTTTAAAGGGATCGTTTACTTATGCATAGAGAAATTTCATTTAACAACAAGAAAAATTAGTCTACCAACCAAATATACCAGTATTTCTTTGACTTCAGAGACATTCAAGTAGATACTGAAGCTACCGATTCTAAATATGTGCTTAGATTTGTTGAAAGAAAATATTTTTTTAGAATAATAGGCAAGTGGCTTGAAAATCATACATGAGTTTGTTTCACCAACTTTTGAGGTTCCTTGTGACCTTTTCTCTCTATATATTACTTTTTTTAAACATCTGGTTAAATAGTTTTGTTGGTTATGTGTGTTTAATAGGCCAAGCAACTATTACTAGTGTGCCAACATCCATTCTCTATGTGCTACATTATTCATATAAACAAATTTGTATTTGACTGGGTTGATCTTATTTCAAATGAACCATGTTTTCAATTAGTACATTCATTCAATATTGGTAGGTTCTTCATGATGTCATATCTAACAATAGCCCTCGTGTTCCAGTCCCCATTGTCTCTTGAAACTGAAAAATTTATCCTCCTAAGGCCCCATCCCACAACCTTCACTACCTGCTTGAATTGCACAATTTTTTCCCTCAGTGGGCACTACAGAAATTTTTCCCTCAGTGGGCACTGCACAATTTTTTCCTTCAATGGGCCCTATGCAATTTTTTTCATCAATAGGGATTGCGTATAAATTTCCCTTAGTATGGCCTGAGCTACGCACTACACAATCTCATTGATCAAGCTTGACCCTTGGTTGCTTAAACTGTGAAATTTCACACTCACTGACCTTCTCTCCTGACCTATCACCCAGTCCTGGCCTAGTTCATTAATCCAAATGATCTATCTTAGGATAGGGATTTTCATATTGATGTCGTCTCGTCATGAGTGAGTTTCAGATGCAGGTACTCTCTTACACCATGATGGGATGATGAAGAAGGAGATGAAGAAGGGGAGCATGTAGAAAGACATCTTTGCAGCTGAAAAATGCAAGCTCATTGATCAAAGCAAGGCAAAGGGACAAAAGTTTGAAACTACCATCCAAGACTAAATATCATTGAGGAATTTGCATCACCAAGTCATGCAGAGGAGAAGAGAAAGCATATCTAAGAAGACATCCAACACTTAACAACAATAATGACTTGACATTACCACATCACCAAGCAATCCACGTCAGCAGTTTCATGTCATGTCATGTCATGAGTGGTCATATGCTACATCACTATTGTCGACCATGTATGTTACATTCAAATGTATTGTAAAGTGTAATTCCAAAGGACACACATGAAGATGGAGAGTCATGTAATTTGAAGAGTCATAGGAAGTTGAACAGTCATGAGGGTGGCCAAAGAGTCACAAAGGGGAAGCATCACCCCTTGGTTTTATATACCCCCTCATTGTATGAGAAAAGTACTTTTTCAACTTGGCTCCTCTAGCAAGGCATTAGACAGATCATCTAGTTCTTTTAGGAGCAAGAAGTGGCTCCAATGTCCCACTATTGGGGCTAGTGATGTACATTGTAAACATGTGTCTTGGAAATTTTTATTAATAAAAAAAGCCTACTAAGGCCAACACATTCTTCATGCATGGACTATGAAATTTTGTAAGACTATTCTATGGACGTTTGTATGTCATGTTTTCTTTCACATGTACTGAGATGGTTGAATTATTTCGGTTATTTTAGTGCTTATCTTATTGAGAGTTTGTTGTAATGGTTTTTATTATTTTCCCATCCTTGTGGAATATTCTGTGAGATAATAGACAAATATTTCCTTGTTTGCTGGTTTTAACAACCATCGCACATGTTGTGGACTATTCCACTGGATGTTAGATGGATCCTTCTGGTTCCTGTGTGTCTCTTCCTGGGTGGTCCTATTACCTCTCACTTAGAGGCTAACATTTCTTCCCACTTTGCAGTAGAAGAACCTTCACATAGTCGCAAATCCACACTCACCATTCCATTCCTCTCATGTGCTAATTGTTTGATCCAAGGCATATCTTTGAGATATATGGAAACTAGACCGACATTTTGGATGGGGCTCCTACACCAAATGGTGTGAAGTGTGAGATCTGGGTAAGGGGACCCAGATATTCCCATGGGGAGTGTGAAAAACAAGAAGAACTAAGTGATGTTGAGTGCAGATATGACTAAGTGTTAATTCATGTATGTGAAACAAGTGCACGAATTAATTAAGGTGAAAGAAAATGAAGCATGTGAAGAGAGTCTCCGCAACAACGACTGTTGGTGGAAAAATGGGAAAACACATGCAACACTCAAGAAAGGAAATATATAACTTGCAACAACACTTATACAAGCTAAAACAAGTTAAAATTCCAGCATTATTTCAAAGAAATACGTGAAACAACACTCTCACAATCTAAAAAACAAAAAGTGATAGAAAAAGTGACTAAAGACTAGAAAAGAAAAACTCACCCAGAAAAGTGACGACAATCACACCGAAGGTTCCTTGATATACTCTAGAATGCTAGAGATCCAAGATCGAATATGCAAATGAGCTTTCGTAGTGTTGAATAAATATATTTGGTTAGGTTAGGGTTTATGACATGCATGCCTAAAATCAAGGAAAAAGCGAGACTTGGCGACAGTTTCCAAAATAACTCAAGTGCCTCCTTCAGGTTGCTAAAATAGATCCCTATTTTTTATGGATGCTTTTTTATTTTTTTTCTTTTACGGGAAAAGTTTCCATGCATTTCCCATAAATATTGTGTAGTTGTAGGAAGGATTGGGTAAAATATATAGTTCAAGAACTAAGAAGTTTCTAAGCACAGTGGGTTTTGCACAATTTATGTGTTGAGTGGCTCTAGCCTGCCTCTCCTATCTATGCAATTTCCCAACTCAAGGCTAGTTACCATCTAGTACAATGCATTTCATGAGCTCAAGGGTCACTGGCAATCAAGAATCCACAATTCCCAAGAGCAAGGCAAATTTCCCTCATGAATTGTGCAGTTCTCTAAGGCAAGCCTGGAATTGTCAAGGACCAAGTCAAGAGAATGGCTTGTGGGCTAGAAAAAAACTAAGTGAGCAACACAAGCTAGGATGAAAATAATAAAGCTTAATCAAAGCATAAGTACCTGGATCAATGCAATATGAGTGGTTGTGGTTTAGAATGGAGGCTCCAAAATCGAAGCATAGGCGAAATTTTGGAGGGTGGTTGTATCCGTTATAACTTTTGCAACGCACTGGTAGAAATTCAACTCTCTGTATGGACCTTGTCTCATGAAAAGTGAGTCTAATGCTTTTGGAAGTACTTTTCAGTTCTTTGATTATCATAGTTTCTTCACTTAGCTTGAGTTAAAGATATAGTGCCTACCATTCTCTTTATCGATAGAACACATACCAAGCCATGTCAAATTGAGTTGTTTCGATTGGGGATGAGGGGTATATAGATGCACAAGTAAAATACATTATTAGATTTATAGTTTCATCTCTTGTGTTGCTCCACTTCCAGCAGGCCTAGACCGCACCCCGACAGAGTCACTTCAAGAACAAAATAATTTCTCTACTTCTAGCAAACCCAGATAGTACCTCGATGGATTTACTTGCTTCACCTCTTTGCAAAGGAAGCCTTTCATTTCTTTCCCCCTTTATTTTACTTTTATTTTTCAAATAACTGTGCATAGGAACTTATTTATTTCATGAGGCGGAAGAGGGATCTCGACTTATTGAGAGCAGAAGAGGTCGTCCCTTCAGAGAAGGATATTTATACATACCTCTCGCATACTTGTTAAAGTATTTCCCCTCTCCTTACTCTACTTGACTGAGTTGACAAGGGTTAATCGAAAGTATAAAACTGATTAGAGTAGGTGGTACTAGTTAAGATTGCAAGCATCGTGATTCCACCATGACTCTCTCTGAAAGGAACGTATTTTCCATCAGGGTATCATCGACTAGAAGAAATGAAAGATTCACATAAGGGAAGGGAATAAACAAATAACCAATTGTTGATAGTTATACAAGTTCCTCTTGGATTTCACCTTGCTTGTCTAAGAAGCCAAACAGGGATTCATGTAGAAACTAACCTATAGGTGCAAAAGAAAAAAAACAAAGGAAAGAAGCAAGATAGAGAAAAAAAAGTAAACAAATCAGGAAACAAATAAGAAAAGAAAACACTACTCCTACTCCTAACCTAAGAATAGCATATGCCAACTCACATAAAGTGATACTTCCAATGTAGCCATTGGCACATTTGTTGGCCCATGAGGGCGAGAGCATGATCAACAAGAAATATATGTAAGAAAATCAAAAATAAGAAAGATAAAACAATATAAACCAATACGTTCAAAGCTTGAATGCATCCACATAAAAGTAAAGATGAAAATCACATGAAAGGAGCTTTGTGGACGTATCATGGTATGCTATCACATTGTGTGTGGAAGACAAGCATGTACACACCTTTGAACTCAAAAAATGAGAAAAGATGAAGAAATAAGAAAACTGGGAAAACTGTGAGATAGATTAATTTTCAATTCTAACCATAGAGTGATGAAGAGCCTAGAAAGAATCAACAATTTTTTTATCAGGAGTGGAACTAACCTTAAGGCTACCAGAACTTGACATAACCATCAGCTCGAGCTGAAGTACCTTGACAACTTGAGGAGTTTTCAATTCATCAGAGGATGGGTCATCAAAAATTGGTGGCTTAGAAAGATCAATACTAGGCAAATAAGAATATGGATCAGATGAATGAATGAAAACATCACGAGAACCACAATCCAAAAATTCAAGATGACGCGTAATGAAATCCTCATGATCTGATGATTGACAAAGAGGGAATGATGAAAAACAAGAAATTTCACCCTCTATGTTTCTGGAAAGGTAAGATGAGAGATTGGGAGGATCATGGAAGATAGATTTTTCCTTTCCACAATTAAATGTAAAATTGGCATTCCACATGTTCTGTGAATGATCAAAGATAGACACATCTGGTAATGAATTTTCACAAGATCGAACAGAATTGGTAGAATCATGGAGAAGTTAGGATATAGCAGACGAGGTGCGGATAGAAGGAGGTCATCCTTCACCATAGATTCTTGTTCAGATTCCCACACATAATAATAAAAAATGATATTGCAGGTTGGTTGTTCAACACCAACTTCGTTGAAAATTTCATCGTCTTGAACATCACATGTGATATCTAAGAGGACGAACGCAACACAACAAAATTCGGAGGATCAAAGGGACAAAAGGATGGAGGATGAGGAGATAAGAACACATGAAAACCATCAGAGTTACAATCCAAATATGTGTAGAAATCCTAAGCAGGTGGGGTAGGAGGAGATGGTGATAGATGAACAGGTGGATTCTCAACTTCTCCTACCTCGACTTATGGAGCTAGAGTTGTTTGATGAGAAGGGAATGGAGGGTCACCTGGGATAGTAACCTTGTCCATATCATATTTGGAAGCTCTAATAGCACGGTATGTTGGGAGAGGTTCGAAAGATTCTAACTCATGCAGATTCTTAGAAATGTGAAGAAGATACTGAAATCCTTCTTCTAAAAATTCTTGATCAACTTCATCTTTAGGAAATTCATAACATAAGTGAATAAAGCAATCATGAAAATATTGAAGAGATTCATTAGGTGATTTTCACAATTTTGAAATTTGTTGATTGAGGGCTTGTTGTAGCGGCTATAACCACCCTCCAAAATTTTTCCTTATCTTCGTTTTGGAGCCTCCCTACCAACCTTTCATAGCAGCATGTCTTGCTTCATTAAGTACACAAGCTTAAGTGATTTTCTTGCAGAAAGACAGGCTGTCCATCATAACTTATTGCACTCCCTTCACAGGTTGTTCTCCCAGACTTAGTCTAGTTGTAGGCTAAGTAGCTCCCTCAAAAAATTTGCGTAATTCTGGAGGGAAACCAACCTTCCCTCCAGAATTTATGCAATTATGGAAGGAAACCAACCTTCCCTCTAGAATTTTCACAATTCTCTCTGACAGCCTACTAGGCTCTAGAATTGCGCAATTCTACCATTCAAGCTTCATCCAAAAAATTACACAATTCTTCCCAACAGGGCTGCTCAGCCTAGGAATTGCAAAATCCTAGGCGACAATTAGCTGCTTCGCCTAATAATTTTCTAAAGCTCCTGGGTAGCCAACCCAAGTCCCTCCCAGAAATGCACATTTTTTCCTCCCAGCTGAGCAGACTATTGCATGTGCAGTTGAGTTAACCGGTTCCCTCCGTGACCGAGCAAAACTGAATTGCTTGCATGGGCTACTTCTCTTAAGGTAGCATGCAAAAACATCCCTTGTTTCAGGGATCTATTTTTAACAATTGGAGGTTACATGCAAGGATCATTTCAGAAACCTCCCGCCAAGTTTCACTTTCCCTATATTTGTGGCATGCAAGTCGCAACCTCAATTTTATCAAAACTCATCAAAAAGATGTTGCAGAGCTCATTCCTGACATCGATCTTGTAACTCTGACATCCCACATTACATCTAGGAGTCGACGACACATTCAACTCAGTTTTTTTGGGGCGAGCCCACTTTCATGTCTTATGTTGCATTTTTGGGACTTTTTGTGTTTTGCTTCATATGAATGTTGTCATCTTTATTTTAGTGAGTGCTTGCTATGGTTTTTATACATAATAGCTTGTACTAGCACCATTTCAGTTTTCGATAACATCTCACTATTGTCGAATGAATGAAATTATTTTTCACGAATGGTCACCGATTGGGCAACTCACCTCACCCACACGCATGTTGTTCCATTTTCTAAATATTTCATTCACTATTTTCATGCACGATTATTCACTTATGCTTACAATCAGTATCACCATACTTTCACATTCACATTCACTTTTAGTTGCCCATCGGGAGGTCTAGGCAGCCTCATACCGAACTTTTCCTCACCAAGACAACATTGAACAATCCTAAGAGGGGAGGCTCTATTTTCCTCTTAGAAAATGTGCATTTATGCCCAATGACTATCCTCCAATATTGCATTGTGCAATTCTAAGGGGCAATTACTGCTGGCCCAGAAAATTGCGGAATGCAGTCACGGAGCCTACAACCATTGCCAGCTTAGATTGCACATTGCGCAATTCTAGCAGTCATCAGCTAGCCTAGACTATACATTGTGTAGTTCCAACAATCAGTCAGCCTTCTAGTAGCCCAGAATGTGCCTTGCGCAGTGTTGGAAATCAGTCTCTTGACCTCCTGGCGGAATTTGTGCAACCTTTATGTTGCCATGAGTGTTCCCATGTCTCCAGGTAGAGCAGGTGTTCATCTGCCTCTCAGCAATACAGGTACAATGATTTCCAGAAGAGAAAATTCCAAGAAACCTTTCAGAGAACACTTGGGGATGCAGACAATCAAGTGTCTATGAACAAGGAAAACAAGAAATGACAGTAGCAACATCACAATAAGCAACACAACAAACAACAACTGAAAGCAACATATCAGATGCAACGAATGTAAGAGGAAGGTTGTTGACAACACAAAGGTGCAAAAAAGTTGCAAGATCAAGCATATACACTTGTGATGAAAGAATTTTGGAGACTCAGGCTATGACATGATAGAGTGACATGAATATCGCACGAAGACAGAGAATGTAACAGAGAAGGAGTTGCATGTGTTGAAGCAGCAGTTCAAGGAAGAACAAGAGCTTCATAGACAAGAGAATGAGTTATAGCAGGAATAGGTACAACAGGTGGTAGAACATGCACTCATGAATGAAACTATGCCCGTAGATGTTGTAGATCCATTCCAGTAGCTGGCACAGAGTGGATGTGGTGAGAAGTGTTTTTGGTCGCATGTAAGGGAATCTAGTAGCATGCATGTCATTGTCCACACGCACGTAGTCCCACCCATTCAACACACTCACCAAGGTAGAGACAAGAAGAAATTCCAACTGGAGCTAAACATGTAGTTGATAGTTGATGCGCATGACCACCAACACACACTGGAACATCAGCACGAACACTATGCATCAGTGTGTTGGCAATTTGGCCGCACCCAAGAAGACCATGTGCATGCTAGCAGACGAGTTGGATGGAGGAGCCACACTAATTCACTCGGATGCAACAAAGGCAAGAGTTTGCTCAGCAAGATGTCACCATTGAGCACATGCACACCATCATGGAAAACCAGGCTTGGCATCAGCTCACCACCTTCACCATCCCAATCATGTCAAAGAGTTGGTCTCACCAGAACGGACTGAGTATCAGTGATGTCTTGCATGGCTTGCTCAAGCCATTTTGTCTCACATGAGCACATGTGCATTCTAATGTAACGTCTTGTCAAGTGGCAGTTCAAGTGTCAATATTTAGATGTAACAGTCATAAAGTAGATGAAGAGTCATGTGGGTAGATGAACTATCACAAAGGGGAATGTCAAGGGTCACCCCACCCTTTACTATAAATATAACCTCATAACTCATTGTAAAGGCTTTTGGTCAGCCAAGCTTCCGATAAGACTATCTTAGAGAGAGAATGGACAATATTGTAACGATCTTTTGCTTTTCCACTGTACAGAGCTAGTATATCTCTTTGGATGAGCAGGCGGTTGTGGTTGTAACATTCCGTTGTTGGAACTAGTGGTTGGACATGGATGTATTGTATGACTGGAACTTACACTTCTTAATATAACAAGATCCATCATGTTTCATTCATATTTTGTACTGTATTCTATATTATCTAGTCTACTCTAAATGATATATGTATATGTTTTCTTACGCATGCATGTACAACTATATGTGTATGTATGTATGAATCTTTCTAAAATGTGTTGTTAGTTTAACCATCACTTTGGATTTCTAGCTAACTTGCCTTCTATGTTGTGATGCATCTTTGCTCATGTTCTCCCTTCTTAACTCCACATTATCACAGGTTTCCAAGGGGCAAACTCATCTCAACTCTTATGTGTTAGAACCTCTCATACACCTTCCTTGGCTCACTGCAACTATCACACCCTTGCTACCAATAGAGTTATCTTACTTGCATCTGTGTTAAATCGCGGTCAAGGAATTACCGTGGGACCCACTGCTGGGACTCCTACACCAAACGGTCTGAGGTCTAATTGGGACTTCTTACTCGGGAGATCCTTTGACATGATGGCAGGCCCAACACTGTCAACATTTTGGCACTAGAAGGAGGGCTATATGATAAGCCAAGCCCTCATCATCTCTTTTGAATCTTCACACATCTATCATGGAGTTTGTTACAGTCTGCCCTCTGAAATTTCTGTCCAATAGACATAAATTTCACGTCGAGAGGGATTTTTGGGATCACTTGTCACAACTGACATATGATGTTGAGGGAAAAGTAGCCTGGCCTAAGCACTTATATGACTTCCATGTGCTCATGCAAGGCATGGAATATTTTTATGAAATACAAGTCTATTCGTTGCTCGCACACACACTTCATGACCACCCATCAAAATGGTGTGGCACACTACCTCATAACTCTATGCACTCATTCAAGCAGTTTAACAATTTAATTGAATCTATATTCCACAATTTTGATCCTGAATTGTTTGATAAAAGTTTGGGAAAATAATGGAAGGCCCCGCATGAATCACCTATGGAGATTTTGGAGTGCTTCCGTCTATTCATGTTTGAAGCCTTGAAAAGTAATATGAAATTTCAGAATCACATGGATAGATTCAAGTATTTCTTTGTTCAATCTATCAATCCCAAGAAGAAGTTCAAGCTCAAACCCTGGTCAGCGTAATTTGATGATGGAGTTGCATAATCACAGATGGACATGGTCACTGTCACAAGTGACTGTCCATCGTCCCCTCGTGAAACAGTTCCACACACATCTATTCAACCATCACATCCTCCCGACATCGCTCATTCCAATTTTTTCACAGACTTGGTTGTGATTCCCATACCTCGTCACGTGTATTTTATACCTCAACCTTTATCTTCAAATTGGGATAATCCTCTGGATGACACTGTCATGTGTTCGTCCATTTCGAGCTATACACCTATTTTTAACAAGGATCGATCTATCGATGGAGTTGGTGTTGCACAACCAACATGCACTGACATTCATGAAGAGCATGACTGGGATCTTGAACATCCACCAGCAACAAAGGACCATCCCTGTCTGTCCATACCTCCTCTATTTTTTCCTAACGTCCTTGGTGATCCTCTCATCCTTGATTTTTCATTTGTATCTTCGTCCACAAATCACCCATTATTGATCATTCACTGGACACACCAGATGTCATCCCATCATCCAACAACGGAGAGGACCAATCATTCATTGAAAATCCACTTGATATTTCATATTCTCTTTATGGAAACATAGAGGGTGAACATCATTCCTTCTCATCTACCCCTCTATGTGATTCATCGAACCATGAGGATGTCGGCCAACATCCTGAGTTTTCTGATCTTGGTTGTCGTGATCTCTTCACCTCATCCTCCAATAATGATGTTGATTCACTCATTGTTAATTCGTCTAAGCCATTGGTCTACAAAGGTTCATATGTCAATGAAGGCGAAACTCCACAGACTGTCAAGGCACTTCAGTGTGAGCTAATGGTTATGTCAGGTCCTCGCTGTCCTAAGGTTGGTTTCACTTCTGATCAGGAAATTGTTCAAACACTCAAGGCTCCTCATCACTCATTTGTATGTATTGAATATCAATATAACACTCAGATTTCACTTCCTCCACTCAAACTACATGATCCCATTTCTCATGCGTAAGAGGAATCTTACTCAGCAAGCACAATTGCGCAATGTAAGTGGTCTACCTTCCTCACGTATGCTTGCATATCACAGTCAAGAGTGTGCGTATGCTTAACATCTACACGTAGTGTCACAGAACATCATAGTATGTCCACGGACTACATGTCATGCACTTTCACTCATTTTTTTCTTTGGATGCTTGTAAGCTCGAAGTGTGTATGTCTTCATTGTTGTATCTTTCACAACAACAGGTCCGCACAACCGTGTTGGTCGCAGACCATGCCTTCACCAACATGGGTCAACCAATGCACCAGTGGTTACATTAGAATTATCACTTCACGTGATCAGGCCCATGCACCATTAGCTTAGGAGCATGAGTAGAATTTGCTTTCAGTTTGCCTGCTTGCATGGTTGTTTGCTTTCTTGCTTTGCATGTTATTTTGTATGCTTGCTCGTTTGCTTAATCACTTTGATTTTGCGTTTACTTTTTCTTCTTCTTTGATTTACTTGTTCATTTTTTTGCTTGTTTTCTTACTCACTTCTCTTTCACTTTTTCCTTATGATTCTTCTTTCCTTTGTTGTTTGTTTGTTTGGTTGTTTCATTGATAGGTTAGTTTCGCATGAAACAATGTATGACTCTTGAAACGAGCTGGGTAAAGTACAAGAGGCCTTGTACAAATATCACTACTTGGTTATCTGTCATCCTACATCTATATGAAGAACTTGTTACTTCTTGTCCATGATACATCAATGGAAAATATGTACTATTCGAAGTAAACCTAGGTGAAAACACAACGCTTGTGCGCTAACTAACATCACCTACTCTAGTCAATTATTTTTGGGTTAACCCTTGTCAGCTCAATCATGTAGAGTAAGGTGAGGGGGAAAACCTTAATAGGCACGTCAGAGGTATAATAAACTACTTCTCTGTTGGAGCAACCTCTTATGCTCTAAATAAGTTAGGATCCCTCTTCTGCCTCTGAAATGAATAAGTGTTATGCATAGTTATGAAAAAAAGAAAAAATCAAAAATGAAAATCTTCAAAAAAGGAAAAATGAATAGGGTGAAAGAAGGGAAAGGATTCCTGTGTAAAGAGGTGATGCAAGTAACTCCGTCGGGGTACTGACTAGGCTCGCTTGCAGCGGAGCCCTGCTTGTGTTCCTATGTGACTCTGTCGGGGTACTGTGCAGGCTTGCTGGCAGTAGAGCAACACCAGAGATGAAACTAAGACTCTGATGACTATACTACTTGTGTACCAATATACCCCTCAACCCCAATTGAAACAATTGTGTTGAATTGGCTTGGAATGTGTGTCAATCGACCAAGAGCTTGGAATATGCTACATCTTACAATCAAGAAAATGTGGAAACAAAGACAAACTAAGAACTGAACAATACTTTCAGAGGTGTTAGACTTTCTTTTCATGAATAAGGTCCATTCAGAGAGCTGGAGTTCTACTAGTGTGTTGTCATGTGTTGTAGCGGCTACAACCACCCTCCAAAATTTTTCTTTAGCTTTGTTTTGGAGCCTCCCTACCAACCTTCATAGCAGCATGTTTTTGCTTCGTCAAGTACACAAGCTTCAGTGATTTTCTTGCAGAAAGAAAACCTATCCATCAAAACTTGTTGCACTCACCTTCTAGACAATTCTCCAACACTCTTTCAAACTGGAGGCTGAGCAGCTCCCTAAAAAATTTAAGCAATTCTAGAGGGCAATGAGCCTTCCCTCCATAGTTTGTGCAATTCTGTCTAGCAGCCTACTAGGCTCCAGAAATGCGTAATTCTGCCAGTTAGGCTTAATATAGAAAGTTGAGTGATTCTTCCCAGTAGGGCTGCTAAGCGTAGGAATTGTGCAATCCCAAGGAGCAGTCAGCTACTCTGCCCAGAAATTGCGCAAATCTCCTGGGAAGCCAACCCAACCCTATTATTCAACATTTTGTCACTATCCCTATACTCCTACAGTGAACCCTACATACTTCTGCTTAATGAAGAAACTCCCATTATTTCCCTCTTCATGAGCAGAACAATTCCCTTTTGCACCATTTCCTAAAAATCTTTTGTTTTTCCCAGTTTACAAGACTAACGCTAATGACCCGTGTCCTCATCACACCAATATGGAGGGATTGAAACTATCCCTAGCACCAACCGGAGCATTTGAGCCTTCTTCCAGTCACACTGACCCTCTTTTGGGAAGGTTTTTAAATAAGGATCTAAAGCTTCCAGCGCTAGAAGCTTCGTAACAGAAGTCTGGTAAATAGTTGGGTCGGATGGAGTCGAGGATGTCAGTTTGGTCTCCTTTCCCCTATTAGGATGCAACTACCTCAAGATATAAGACCTTCTCCCATGATAAGAGGAACCATCTCCTGTCCATTCATGCTATATAAACCTCCCGTTTTCCCAAGCACAATTTACTGTTAATGTTGGTGTGCTAGTGCTAATTAAGTTTGTAGTAATGAACAAATTATTCATAGTTGTAGCTCTCTAGTTGTGTATGAGGGAGAAGTGTGAATTTGGTTTAATGTGAAGACTAAAGGGAAGAGCCTTAAAACTATCATTATTAAAGTCACCATGGGATGCTAATGGAAGTGTCTGTGAACCTGGTTTTCTTAGAGGAGAATAGCAACATCAAGACAATGGTTGTAATCTCTTCTTGAATTAATATATATGCAACTATTGATTGATTTCCTACATAATGTGTCATCTCACATGTTTATGGATTAATTCTTCTTAACTTGTTAAGTAGGTTGACTTGCAATTCATATATTATCAAGTCAATAAGCATTAAGCCATAGACATGTGAGACGACACATTATGTAGGAAATCAATTGATAGTTGCATATATATTAAATCAAGAAGAGATCACAACCGTCGTCTTGATGTTGTTGTTCTCCTCTGACAAAATCAGGTTCCCACACACTTCCACTACAATTCCATGGTGGCCTCAACAATGATATTTTTAAGATTCTTCCCTTTAGTCTTCACATTAAACCAAATTCACACTTCTCCCTCACACACAACTAGAGAGCTACAACTATGAATAACTTGCTGATTACTACAAACTTAATTAGCACTAACACACAAACATTAACACTAGCCTGTGCTTGGGAAAAAACGGAGGTTCATATAGCATGAATGGATGGGAGATGGTTCCTCTTCTCATGGGAGAAGGTCTTATCTCTTGGGTTAGTTCCATCATAATAAGGGAAGGGAACCCAAATTGACATCCTCAACTCCATATGGCCCAACCATTTACCAGACTTCTGTTACGAAGCTTCTAGAGCTAGAATCTTTCGCTCGTTATTTAAAAAACTTTCCAAAAGAGAATCGACGCGACTAGAACAAGGCTCGTCCACTCTGGTTGGTGCTAGGGATAGTTTTAATCCCTAGATATCGGTGCAAGGAGGACATGGGTCATTAGCGCCAGTCTTGTAAACTGGGAAAAACAAAATATTTTTTGGAAATGATGCAAAAGGGAATTGTTCTACTCATGAAGAGGGACACAATGGGAGTTTCTTCATGAAGGGTAAGCATTTAGGGTTCACTGCAGAGGTACTCCAGGATCATGGAATGTGGAGTACAAGGTCAGTGACAAAATGTTGTGTAATAAGCCCCCTCCCAGAAATGAAAAATTTTTCCTCCTAGCTCAGTAGACTGTTGCATGTGCTGTTGAGTTGACCGGTTCCCTCAAGGAATGATTAAAACTAACTTGGATGCATGGGTTGCTTCTTCCAAGGTAGCATGCAAAGGCATCCCTTATTTTAGGGATCTATTTTTAGTAGTTAGAGGTACATGCAAGGTTCATTTCAGAAACCTCCCATCAAGTGTCGCCTTCCTTAGATTTGTGACATGCATGTTGCAACTTGGATTTTATCGAGACTCATCAACCGGATGCTACAGAGCTCATTCCTGACATCAATCTTGCAACTCTGACATCGCACATTGCATCTAGGAGTCGTCAGCACATTCAGATCAGCTGTTTTGGGGTGAGCCCACTTTTCATTTCTTGTGTTTCATTTCTGGCTCTTTTTGTGTTTCGCTTCATATGAATGTTGTCTGCTTGATTTCAATGAGCACTTGTTGTCATTTTGATACATACTAGCACTGTTTCAGTTTTCGTTAACATCTTACTAATGTCGCATACATGAAACTATTTTTCATGAACGGTCGTTGATTCGGCGACTCTCCTCACCCACATGCATGTTGTTCCATTTTCTAAATCTTTCATTCACTGTTTTCCTGCACGATCATTCACTTATGCTTACACTCAGTATCCCCATGCATTCACATTCAAATTCACTGTTAGTTGCTCGTCGGCATGTCTGGGCAGCCTTGGCCTGAGCTCTGCCACACCAAGACACAATTACACAATCCTAAGAGGGAAGGCTCTATATTCCTCTCAAGGATGCACATTTCTACCGAGTGACAGTCCTCTAGGCTTGCATTGTGTAAGTCTGAGGTGTAATTTTTGCTAGCCTAGAAAATTGCGCAATGCAGTCACCGAGTCTACAACCATTACCAATTGATATTGCACATTGTGCAATTCCAATAGTCAACGACCAGCCTAGACTATGCATTGCATAGTTCCAATAGTTAGTCACCCTCCTGACAGCCGAGATTATGCCTTGCACATTTTTGGTAGTCAGTCTCCCGACATCCCGACAGAAATTGCGCAACCTTCTGATCAGTCACATAGGTATGTTGCAAGTCAGTTCTTAAGTTTGTTTTGGTTTTCAACTGATAGATTTCTTGCCATGATTGTTGTCATGTCTCCAGGTATCACAGGTGTTTATCTGCCTCTTAGCAGTATAGGTACAATGGTTTCTAGGAGAGAAGAGTCGAAGACACCGTTCATAGCACTCTTGGGGATGCAGTCGATCAAGTGTATATGAAATTTCCTACCCATGAAGACATCAAGTTGTTCGTAGACAAGGACATCAAGATATGATGGCAGCAACATCATAGCAAGCAACATCATGAACAATAGTTTAAGGTAGCATACCGGATGCAACAAAAGAAAGAGGAAGGTTTTTGACAACACAAATGCGGAACAAAATTGCAAGCTCAAGCAAATCCACTTGTGATGAAAGAAACTTTGGAGACTCAGGCTATGAGTGATGACATGACATGAATATCGTGCGAATGCAAACGAAGAAACAAAGAAGGATTTGCATGGGCTGAAGCAACAACTCAAGGAAGAATAGGAGCTGCATAGACGAGAGAATGAGATGTAGTAGGAATAGGTACAGCAGGGGGTGCAACATGCACTCATGAATGAAACTGCACTGGTACAAGTTATAGATCCATCCCAGTAGCTCGCATGGAGTAGACATGGTGAGTAGTGTTGTTGGTCACATGCAAGGGAATTCGGCAGCATGCATGTCATTGTCCACAAGCATGCGATCCCATCCATTTAACACACTCATGAAGGTGAAGACAAGAAGAAAATCCAACTAGATCTGAACATGTAGTTGACAGTTGATGTGCTTGACCACCAACACACACTCGAAGATCAGTATGGACACTATGCATCAGTGTTTTGTCGGTTCAGCCGCACCCAAGAATACCATGCACATGATAGTAAATGAGTTGGACTGAGGAGCCATACCAATGCACCCAGATGCAATGGAGGAAAGAGTTCACCTCAGTAATATGTCACCATTGAGCACATGCACACCATCACAAATGACCAAGCTTGACATCAGCTCACCACCTTCACCATCATAAGCACGTCAAAGAGTTGGTCTCACCACAACAGACCAAGTGTGAGTGATGAATTGCATGGCTTGCTCAATCCATTTTGTCTCACATGAGCGCATGTGCATTGTAATGTAACCTCTTTTCAAGTGGAAGTTCAAGTGTCGATATTTGGATGTAACAATAATAGAGTAGATGAAGAGTCATGAGGGTAGATGAACTATCACAAAAGGGAATGTCAAGGGTCACCCCACCATTTGCTATAAATAAAACCTCATAACTCATTGTAAAGGCTTTTGGTTAGCCAATCTTCTGATAACACTATCTTAGAGAGATCTTGGACAATATTGTAACGAGGCTTCGCTTCTCCACTGTGCAGAGCTAGTATATCTCTTTGGAGGAGAAGGCGGTTGCGGCTGTAACGTTCTGTTGTCGGAACTAGTGGTTGGACATGGATGTATTATATGACTAGAACTTGCACCCCTTAATATAACAAGATCCAACACGTTTAATGCATATGTTGTATTGCATTTTATGCTATCTGGTTTACTCTAAATGATATATGTATATATTTGCTTACACATACATGTACAGCTATCGGTGTATGTATGTATGAATCTTTCTGAAATATGTTGTTGATTTAACCATCACTTTGGATTTCTAGCTAACTTGTCTTCCATGTTGTGATGCATCTTTGCTCGTGTGTTTCCTTTTTAACTCTGTGCTCTCATAGGTTTCCAAGGGGCACACTCATCTCAACCCTCGTGTTTTATAACCCCTCATGCACCTTCCTTGGCTCACTACAACTATTAAACCCTTTCTACCAATAGAGTTATATTACTTGCCTCTGTGAGAAATCACAATCAAGTCATTACCGTACGACCCACTACTGGAACTCCTACACCAAATGGTCTTAGGTCTAATTGGTACTTCTTACCGGGGAGATCCCCTGACATGTTGGAGGGTTCAGCATCATCAACAGGGCTTTATAGCCATAATGAATGAAAGAACGACATAATTCAATAAACAAGTGATCAAAAGAGTGTATAGAGCCTGCAAGCAATGTGTGACACCATTTATTTGCGTGCCCTTCGAACGTGAATGCGAACAACCCACAGGAAATATCATCAGAAGGTACATCAGACCTATCACAAAAGCCAACAAAAGCAACTATGTTCCTGAACAACGTTGTTACATCCTCACCATTGAACTTATACCTAGAAAATCCATCTATTATGCTCGTTGACACCTCAAAATTAGTAAAGTTAGAGAAACATGTCAGGGTTATGATTTGGACAGAAGTCATGAAATATATGCAGAAATTCAAAATAGACTTCAAGGGCTCAACTTGTCATCTAGCCCTCCTTCGAGTGCCAGAAATGTTGATGGTGGTAGACCTGCTAACATTCAGGGGATCTCCCCGATATAGAGTCCCAACTAGACCTCACATTGTTTGGAGTAGGAGTCCCAACAATGGATAGTAGTCTAATTCCTTGACCACGGTAGCACACATAGGTAAGTATGATAAATTTGGGTGAGAGCAAACATGTGACCCTACAGAGAGTCAAGTGCAATGCCTAAAGGTTCTAATACACATAAGGAAAAGGAAGTGTGCCCCTTAGAAGCCTATAATAGTACACAATATGAAAGGAACACAAGAGAGGAATGACATCACAAGCTAAAATGCAGAATAGTCCACATATTAAAGTGATGATTTAATCCAACAAAACACATTCAACAAGATTTGTACAAATGTATACAAAGTAGTTCAAAAGAATATGTGTAAGTTAAAAAACATACATTGCTAAAGAAACCGTAATAGTCCAACTACATTAACAACATATGCATGAAAGTGTGCTAGCTTCGATATTATTATTATAAGTAAAAGTTACATCCATACATACACCATTGGCGACCACTAGCCCCAACAGTGGAACATTATAGTCAAGAACACCTACTCCTCCAAAGAAGTATACTCCCACTATGCTATGGATAATCCAAGGCTCTTCACAATACTCAAAAGCACTTTCTAAGACTAAGCCTAGCCAAAGGCTTCTTCTATGAGTTATGAGGTTCTATTTATAACAAAGGGTGGGGTGACCCTTGAGATTCCCCTTTGGGATGCTTTGACTACTCTTATGACTCTTAAACTTCTTTACAAATAACTCATTACATTACATGATGACCTTTCACATTCCACTAATGAAACTTGGAATTTCACTTATAACATATTTACAAATAATATTACATTTTCCACATATACCCATGTGAGACAAAATAGGCTAGAGACAGACTAACAAGACAAAACACTATGATTCTGATGTTTGGGGAAATATCAACTCAACAACCTCCACTTGATGATTCTCGGTCGCATATTGGTGCCAAGCTTGGTACTGCATGATGGTGTCCACAAGCTATTTGATGGTGTCTTTCTAAAAGTATACTCTTTCCACTATGGCATCTAGATATATGGTCTTGCAACCTATATCCAACTCATTCTAAAGCATGTGTAGCATGGTGTTAACCTTGACATGATCACTAATGTACTTCTGCATGTTGTGTGCATTCAGCTCCAAGTATTCCATCGTGGACTCTCATCTTAGATGCTCCATGTACTCATCAATCTCTAGCTATACTTGGTTCTTAGGTTTAGCATTGGTGAGGGAACCGATTGATGGGATCATGTGCTTCCTCACCATGACATCCAAACTATTATAAAACCGCACATATGAGGCCTGTATGTTGCTCATGAATGGGGCAAGTTTCTCATAGTTCTGGATCAACATTTGGACGTTTGCTTTCTCCAGCTCTGTCTGTGGCTTCATCTTCTTTACTAAGTCAAGTGAGGTCCCTTATTACCACATTGTCCACTCTTGTACATGGCCAATGGCAACATGTATGTTCTTGAGAGTTTGAACAAACTCTTTGCTCCGATGTTGTATACCATGCATATATACATCTACTTTATGCACGGTGACAAATCCATCATAGAGCTTCCACATGGTACCCTCAAGTGTTGATACTTCAGCGAGTATTCCTTTCCTCATCTCCCCCATTGCAGAAACTACATTCTTCATTGATGCTAGAAGTTGTTCTACCTCTTGCCTGGAACCCTTCAAGCTCTTTACTAGTTGTTCATTCTTGGTCGTCAGGTACTTAACATTTGAACTTTTCACTCTTGCATAGGCCAAGATGGCTTTGGCAAGGACAGTTGGATGCTTCTTGGTGTATAAAACAATAAACTTTTCCTTGATGAATGCATGTGATGTGTGACCATTCGGAAAGTGCTTCCTCGGTGCTTGTACAATCTTATTCTGCAACTAGTCAAATGTTAGATTGTACACATCCATGACTAGATCATCATTAAGGAGGAAAGTATCCCCTTGCTCACTCGGGACAGGTTCTGAGACTAGAGGTAGTGGAGACTAAGAGATGACCTCTAGTGCTCTCGGCATAAGGTCATTTTATTCATTCTTGGGCTCCTATTCCAACTCCATGTCTCTCACTTCAATCAATCGTTTAATATGCTAAGAAAGCACCTGATCCTGAATGTATTCACCCTCTTCCTCAGCTGTTGCCTATTTCGACTCATCAACCTATATGGGTGTTATTTACTCTATCATCATGCCTTTCCTTTTTTCTTCTTCATGTTTCTTCTTCTTCTCTTCCTCTCCTCCTCAACTCTTCTTCTTACTTCAACTTCTTCTTTGTCTCCTATAGCTTCAGTTCTGCTTCCAGTAGCCTCTGCTTTTCTCCCTTCCTTCGCTCTGCTCTCTTTATCCACTGCTCCCTCTTTTCTTTCGCTGCCAAAGTCACCTTCTCCAAGATAGGATCTTCCTTCATCTTGCAGCTTTTCTCTCCCTATGCGTCATCAACAACCTTCTTCTTTCCCTCGTCCTTCATTGAATTTTTGCCTATTATTGTTGTTGTTGCTACCTCTGGAGCTGTTGTTGTCTACAAATTATCCTTTCAATTTGTTGCTATCTTGACTAGCTCATGGAGTTTGGAGGCATTGTAACAATACCTCTAACGGTCCTCCTCAGGCCAATCACATGTCCCATGGATCCATAGAAAGTACACTCTCATACAATGATCCTTGAAAATACCGTTGGGATCATACGAATTAAAGTCTCTGATGCTGAACTTGAATTTCACTATCTCCTTAACCTTGACATCTACATCCTTCAAGCTCTTAATCTCATATAATTTGATCTACAAAAGAAGAGTGGGCTATAACGATTTCTTCTTCCTATGTAGTCCTGCTAACAATCTTGTAGAGAGGTGATATGAAACTTCTTGCATGATCAAATTGTTAGGGGTAGACCTTAGTAGAACATGTGGAGGCTTCTCTCCACCAAACACTCTAATGAAGGTACCCACCTATTGAGGCATACCAGTTTGAAATGTTTACAATCACCTACATTGCTTCTTGGGACATGCAAGGTGGATCCTCGTCAAAGATAAGCCTGTACAATGGGATGATAAAATGGTCAGTTAGCCTTTCCATCACTCCTCGATAGTTGTAGTCGAAAAGAAACTTGCAATAGATGTTGACAACAATCCCTTTTGGTGTCCATATTTTTCTCACGCTAGGGAACTGATGGTAGGCACCGATTGCATCCAGTAGGTATGCGGACATGTAAAACCTTTCTTGCTCATTCATGGGTAGATTCTGAGCATTAGTCACATTGATCTTCAACTGATGAGCCAACAAATATGACAAGTTGAATGGATTCCCATCACTCACCAACTGATCAAGTATGACTACCCACCCTTCAGGAAAGGTTTGTATGTTCTCTTGCCATATATTCTATAGGCAAAGATGATCAAGGATTGATAAGCCTTCATGAGGGAATTCATCTTGTAAACATGAGTGGGTGTCTATCTAAATGTTCATGACTCTTTCACCCAGCGCTTGATAATATCTCTAGTGTTCATAAAGTTATGGGTGGAATAGAAAAATTAGTACATGGGCTTCACCAACGTGGGTAAATGACACATCTATTGAAAGTTCTTTGGCCTAAAGGTGGCAATCTCTCTCCCGCTGGAACTACTCAATGTCATAGTCTATTCATCTGTGTGTGAGACAATCGAGTTGATAATGTATGAGCATGGGAAGGTAGGGTACTTGCATGCAACCTTGTATAAGCCTCATTATTGGATACTAAGATAAACTTGTCGGTCCTCTAAGTCTTCCTTCAATTTCTCAGTGAAAGTATATTTGATTTGATGCCATGTCAGGGTTTTACCCTTTGCAATAAAAAACTAAGTATCTGCATAAACTACTATATCAACTGATATCTGCTCAATTACTTCTCCAATACTGCTCTCAGTTGTTTCCTTTGATGTAGCTCTCTTGGATGCCATGTTAATAGTGACTGTTAGAGATATGCACAATAACTATTGTACCTGTGGGACAGAGAGGACACTTATGGCAGGTAAATGTTAGCTTAAAAACCAAAGCAACTTCAAGAAAAGATCAAGCAACATTTCGGGCTAATGATGGGAGGGATTGCACAATTCTGGCTGATAGAGTTCATTAGCAAATTGTACGAACTATGCATTCCGCAATCCCAGTAGTCAGTCAGGAAGCTTGATGATTGGAACTATGCAATGCGTAGTTCAGTCTAGGCTAAGGACGAGAGAGACTGTGCATTGCATAGTCTCAAAGGCCAGGCTAGGAGGTTGGCTCCTAGAATTGCGTAGTGCGTAGTTGGAGCCAGCCTAGGAGAGGATCTACACAATTCTAAAAGCTAAGGTAGAGGCATTGAGCCTCCAAATTGCATAATTCATGAAGTGAAGTGTGAGATCCGACCAAGGGGACCCAGATCTGCGCATGGGGAGTGTGAAAAACAAGCAGATTTGAACGATGGTGCGATTTTTAGTACAGATATGACTAAGTGTTAATGCATGCATGTGAGATAAGTGCAAGAACTAATTAAACTAAAAGAAAACAAAGCATGTGACGAGAGATGTCATAACGACAATTGTTGGTGAAAAAATGGGAAAACACATGCGACACTTGCGAAAGGAAATCTATAACTTGAAACAACACTTCTACAAGCTAAAGAAAATTAAAACGCCAGAAATCATTCAAAGAAACAAGTGAAACAACACTCACAAGTTAAATAACTAAAAGCGATAGAAAAAGAGGTTAAAGACTAGAAAATAAAAACTCGCTCGGAAAAGTGACAATCACATCAAAGGTTTGTTGATCTACTTGGGAATGGTAGAGCTCTAATATCAAATTTTCAATGAGCTCTAGCAGTGTCGATTAAATAGATTTGATTAAGTTAGGATTTACGACATGCATGCCTAAAATCAAGGAAAAATCGACACTTGGTGGAAATTTCCAAAATCACTCAAGTGCCTCCTTTAGGTTCCTAAACTAAATCCCTATTTTTTAGGGATGTTTTTTTTCTTTTTTTCATTTTTCAAGAAAAATTGCCATGCATTTCCCAACAAGATTGCGTAGTTCTCGTAAGGACCATGCAACTCTTTGTTTCATGCATTAAGTAGTTTTTAATCATAGTGGATTTTATGCAATCTCTGGGTTGAGTGGCTTTGGGCTTCTTCTCTTTTCTATGCAATTTCCTAGCTCAAGGTTGGCTTTAGTCTCGTACTGCACATCTATCATCACATCGATACATATATGCCAATAACATGAAGAATGAGAATAGTTCGTTTTGCTATGACTCCAAGAATGGATTTTATTAAGTTTTCTTCGTATTTGTCTATTGTACATAATGGAAGTTTTTTGTTGTATTTCGAAATGAAAGTGATATATTAATTTTATGCCATTTTGATTTTGATTGGGCTTGTGTTGCACACGTAACCTTTAACGGATTAATTAGCAACAAATCTTTTTGCAAACAAATTTCCTTGTAAGGGAAGATTTCATTTTGTGGAGTACGAAGATCTGCAAAATAAATATTGAAAGCTTCCTCCACACAATGGACATGATTTGCAGTTCCACACATATGCCTATTTACAAAAAGATAACAATAAACAAAGATTTCACTATGCGAAGAGCACAACCTTTGATAAGTTGACTAGAAAAGTTTTTTGTGCATAAGAAGTCAATTTTTCCGAAGTGCAGAAACCGTACTCGGTCTGCAAAAGGTGTTCGTTGACATTTGTGCTTACTCTCAAGGGTTATTATGTTGCATAATCTAATCTTTTGCATTTTCACATAAAATCTATATGTAGAGGTAAGAAAAGCCACAAGAATGCTTCGTACAATAAAATTTTGGACTCTACTTCCACACTGTGCACTAGAATTGAATTAACATTAGCCTATTAGTAAAAAAATATGAACATTAGATTATTAATAAGCATCAACATTAGATGTGTTGTGGTGCCAAATTTGAATTGACCTTCCTGTTATGTCGATTAATTCAATTATTAACATTTTATACATTAATATTAATATTTTAGTGCTTTCAAAATTATAAAGAAAGCTTCAAGGCTTTGCATTTTGTATTAATTTTGATCATACAGATTAATTTTAGTATTTCAATGCTTTGAAAATTAGGATTTTATATTTAATATTTTAATGCTTTTAAATAATGTCAAGTCATATAACATTGCAAAGTGATAACAATTTTTTTCATATATATTGAATTGGGTTCCCTATGAAACCTTGTTGATATTATGAATGAAATTGCTCAATTTGTAATAAAAAAAATAAATTTAAGTACCTTCACCATAATTATCAAGTTTTCTCCAGAGGAATATATACTTTATGAAGCATTTCTTTTGCGAACAAGAAGTGTGCGAAGCTACTTGCAAAGTGAAAGTTTTTCTCAAGCAAAGCTCCACACAAGGTTTATTAAAATAACAAATATACAAATCTATTTTTCAAGTATTATTTAGTAACTTATTTTGCAAGTACATAAGTGGTTGTGCGGATGTGGTAATGCAAAGTTGTTTTTTCAGAGAAAAAAAGCTTATGCACATAACAAAGCATGTGTGTAAAGCTTTCACTATGCCCAAAGCATTGGGAAAAGTTTATTAAAATAATAAATGTACAATTTTTTTTTTTTAATTCTTATTTAGGAACGTATTTCATGTTAATTTCTTCCTCCCCATGATATTTGAAACTCACATACGTTAATAACGGTTTCACATGTCAATTATTGATCGAAGGGCATTATTAAATACAAAAGCAATTGTGCAGAGGTGGTTTTGCATGTGCGAAGGATATGCAAAGAACAAATGAATGTGTGGAATAAATTATTTGTAGAATTTTTTCAGAATGACGCAAGTGTAGAGGCATGTTTTAATTGTAATGTGTTTTCAACTATTTTGGAGTTAGTGCATTTGCAATTTGATATTGATAGATTGTGTGGAGTGTGGAGGTATGCACAATGAAACTTAAAAGGTTGGTTAGCACTTTGGAACAAAAACAATGCTTATTTTATTATTAATATATTTTTCAGAGTGTGTTTTGCAATATGCATGTGGGTGAACTATATTTCTACATAGGAAATCACTAACTGAAGAGAAACAAGATAGCTGGATAAACATTTGAGGATGCAAAGAAATATCAACATTATCAAATTGTGACAAAATCATCTTGCTATGAACATTATAAAAAATATAACACTAAATAATACTTTGAAAATCACAATTGAAGAAAATTGATTATGCATTTCCATGTTGCAACTTCATATAAGAACACCGTAATGGAAATGAGTCTCAAACTAGTTGGTCAAGGAATAGTCTCAGAAATTGATTCAGGTAAGCATTGTTTGGTCTTCATCTCCATTTTTCTACACACATGCCATCATATGCTCCACAAAAGCAAAAATAATAATATTAATTTCAAATTTGCTAAGTGTTCCCCGTTTACTCCAGTTTTGCAAAAGACTTGCAAACACATCAATTCTAGCACCATTGAGCAGAGCAATAACACACAATCAGAGAACACAATATCACGAACCGATAATATAATCAAAAGAAATGAAAAGTAGCTAATGATCTCATTTATTTGTTCTAACAACATTTCCTGAAAACTTGTTGGATCTTTAAACTATCATTTAGCATATTGTGCTCTTGGCAAAAAAGAGCCTTAGCCTCAAAGACATGATGTTAAAAAGTTCTAAATTGTTTTTTCCCAGCTCATGTTTAAATTTTTCAAACAACATATGGATATTTTCATGTAAAGCAACGTATGAAGCTTTTCACACACTAAAATCTCTGCATAAGCAAATCTCCGCACAAGTCTAGAAAATATTTTTAATTGAGGTTTATTTCTTAGCATTGGCTCGGGAGCTAAATAACATATGACTATTTCTTTTATGAATTTCTATAGTGGTGATAACATTATTGAAACTATAGGTTTAATGTTTTATTTAATTGATGAAATTAATCATATTTACTAATCAATCGCTTGTTTCAAAGCATGTAAAAAAATTAAGCATCTAGGAACTCATGGCATTGATTCTTTTCTTTATCTTTTAAAGGAAAGAATTAAACTAAAACATTCATTTTAATGCCTTAGCTTCCTCTTTTAAATTAAACTTAGCTTCCTCTTTCAAAACTTTTTCCTTCCATTTCTTGACTGCACCTCCCCATTTGGCTTCTACAACCTAGTATAAGAGAGATGTGTATAATGCAGGTAAGTAATGTTACGTACATAAGTTTATCAACATTTTTGAATGTCGGATCTATTACAAGTAAAACTAAATGTATAAATATCTATATATATAATATATATCTATATATATATAAGTATATATATATATATATTATATATAGCTCTATATATATTATATATATATATAATATATATATATATTCACTTTGATCCGAATATATATGTGGTAAATATAAATAGTCATATAAATTTTACATTCTATATATATCAACGTATTCTCATTTTTACTT
Source organism: Pinus taeda (assembly GCA_000404065.3). Taxonomy (NCBI): domain Eukaryota; kingdom Viridiplantae; phylum Streptophyta; class Pinopsida; order Pinales; family Pinaceae; genus Pinus; species Pinus taeda. The sequence goes on along the minus strand of APFE030390821.1, from coordinate 18,485 downwards.
TTATATTAAAAACTTTGAATTTAATCTTCATGGAAAATTCAACAATGTGGTAAGTGGTCATCGACAATACATTAAATAGTCCATATATGTTAGTTTGTTCGTTTGAACCCAATGAGGATTTGAACATTAAATATTGTGGCTTACATTACTTTATAACATGGCAATGGCCAATAAAACTATCCTCCATACGCATTAAATATTCCATAATAATATTTTATATACATTTTTATTTTTTCATATCTTTGATTTAATTTTTTTTTTGAATTTTAACTATGCAAATTTATATTTTTACATTATTTTTAATCTTCTTATGTATTAATTGTTCATATTAATCTTTTTATATTAGTTTCCAATAAAATCTAATATTAATGTTGACATCATCGTTACATTGATATTATAGATCCATATTAACTCCAGATCTACCAAGCACCGAGAGAGATCAAATATATTTTCAATCTAAAAGAGGTTTCTACCTCACATATATTTGACCCCCTTGATGCTTGGTAGATTCAGAGTTAATATGAATATAGGCTGGTATAGACACTTTTAGTCATAAATAATGGTTTAGAAGAGATAATGCAATATACTTACAAGTTTTAACATTTTTTTAGCTTATCTCACCATATGAAGAATGTATTGATAACTCTTGAGATTATTCTAGACATTCATGAGTGTTTGGATAGTTCATGCTAGAGATGTTCCAAATGCCCACATCAACTTTTATGTTTGCCTCATCCTTATACATTTCACATGTAGCCAAAACAAACTTAATGATATTTAATTTCTTGAAGCCCCATTGAACTTTAGCATAAAAGAATCTAACAATTAAACTAACCATTAAATCTCCCAAATTTCTTCGAGGATGTAATAACTTTCTAGTTTATCTCACCCTTTGAAAAAAAACATTGATAACTCTTGAAATTATTCTAGATATACATGAATTTCGGATGATTCACTCTAGAGATGTTCCAAATGTCCATATTTTTTTATGTTTAACTTAATCTTGTACATTTCACATATAACCCCAAAAAACTTAATGAGATTTAAAAAATGAACTTTATCGTAAGAGATTCTAACAATTAAACTAACCATTGAAACTACCAAATTTCCCTAGAATAACTACAACCAAAAACTCACAACTTTAGAGAAACACTAAAATGATAAAGATATCAAAGCTATAAATAAAATGAAGACGAAAAGAATCCCACTTGTGACCAGAGAGAAAGATTAACTTTGTATTCAATAAATAAAAACATACCTTCTTATATTAACAAATAAAAGCACATCTT